>JAJEKV010000045.1:11672049-11846023 GCA_021234155.1 Isoetes taiwanensis
TGCGGGGTTACGTATTGCTGTATCTATTTTCGGTTTTTTTAGTACAACTCAAGAATTGCTTGGTTTCCCAATTGCGTGAAAGGTGAACAATATATGGTTGGTATACAAAACCACTGAGGATTATTGGAGTCATCTCTTTCATTTCTAGAAGTTTGCAAAACACCCTCGTGAAGCAAGCTACCAAGAACAAATAAACCGACAAACATTCAGATATACAGGAGAAGCATTGCATCGTGCAAAGATCGCAATTCTCAACTTTCCTCATAACCATATCATATTTCCTCGCCTTTGTTGTCTTTGTTGCTCTAGAAAAGAATAGTTCAACACTTGAGAGGCCAATGTATCCCGTAGATGTTAGACTTCACTTCACTACCAAAGACTTGAACTTTGAAAATTATTCAATGTCCAAAATGAATTCAACGCGGTTCGCATTGTGCTTGGCAAAGAGTATAGAGTATTATTGGTTCTCAACGACAAAACCAACTAAATAAAACAAAAGCAGCAAAGCCAAGAGAGCCAACCCGATAATGTGATGCTAATAATATACGCCCGTATCAGACATTGTCATTTAAATATTTTGTAATAGCCTTGTGCATAATTGGAACCAACTCCAATATATTTTGCAACTATGACATACAAAACCTATTTCTCAACAACTCCATTTTCGAATTATTGGGGCATATCTGGAGATAGGTTTCTCATGGTGTGTGACACTGCTTCAATTTGCTTGGCACCGCATGTAGCCGATGGTTTATGCATTAAAAATAAGGTAAGATTTCACCAGTAATCTATAAATTGTCCCATTATTTTTGCTTGCCTTTCTGCGTAGTAGAGCATGATGACAATGATCGCCGGGCTTTTAATATTCTCAAGCTTCCATATATGATTTCAGTCTCGCGAAAAATTGGTATTGCTTTCTTTTGTCCCTGCTTTCTTATATATATGATTTCTTTAGCCTCTCTGCAAAAATTGGTATTGTTGTTGACAAATATCGACAAAGATTGAAAAGATGACCGCTGCATGGAAAGGCCTCAACGTTGCCAAACACGATGAAGATTCTACAAAGAGTAAATATTAGAATGACTCGAGAATCCAAGACTCCCCAAACAATGAAAACTTTATTTCCTTTAAGTGTGTCATAAGTTACAAACCGGTATTCCATGTTATATAGTAGAACCATGTCATGGGACTCCATCAAATTCCATTCTCCTATGTTTCGTCAGTCAAAAAGTGCAGCAGTAATAATAAACCTGCTCTTTCCTCTCACTGCGATTTTTTCTGGCACGTTCGGGCCGTGATGCCGGCAGAAAATTGCAAAGGCAGCTCCAAATTCTAAGTCACATCACTATTGCCGAGGAAATGACATTGCCAAAGAACCGGATAGAAGGAAATAGGTTACAACCGCCATTTTAGGAGGGTCGAGACCGCTGGTTGGCATTACTGTGCACACCGCGAAAAGAAAACAGGATCATCAAGATAGAGATTAAGCACGTGACAGAAAAAATTCGTTTACTGGATAGCATTGACATTACCGCTAATTTAATTAGAAAACAAATAACTACAACTTATTGATATATGATTACCATGCAAATAACCTTGGAAGCGTAGAAAGGAAATACATACCGATCAACAGTGCAAGAGTAGCAACTCCAAAGAAAATCACGAGCCAGTTGCCTTCATGTTCTTTTGATAGTAGTTGTTGAATGCATAAGAAGCATGAGCGCCTAAATATCGTGAAAATAGCAACTCTTTCCAAGCTGAATAAGCTGGAAAGCACCGCCCTTGACCACATGCATATCAAGAGCAGCCCGCAAGCCGCTTGGAGCTAATCCCTGCTTGGCAATGCACCGTTCTCACAAGAGAAATGTTGACCGCTAGTAGCCCGCTCCCCGTGTGGTATCGAGTATGTCAGGTGTTTGGTCCGACAATACCATAGTTCTTTCCTAAATAGGTTCTCATTTCTTCGATCTTCGCTGAAGATCTCGCATACATAAGTGTTATTAGCAATTCCTGTGCTTGGCATAGACACCATCTCCCGTAAAACCGGCTGCAAGATCGGGCTATACAATGAGTAGGATAGCATCCCCATTACCAAGACATACAAGCATACAACTTGCATTCGGCTGTGGGAAAGAAATAAGAATTTGAAACAATGTGCACTTACCAAGTTGTCTCCAAACACACATTGCCTCGCTAGTAGAGCTTCGCTTTTATGAGACTCCAGGGAGACTAACACTCCCCAGGGAGACTCTATATACCTGCCTCCATGATTCTTATCTCTAAGGCAACATTGTTCAAATTTCTCGTGAAGTTGCCCTCGCTTTCCATTTCTTTGATATGCATTGTTGTAAGGTTGTTGACACTTTCATCACGCCCCGAATCCATTCACATCCCGGCCAGATTTCACCACAGCAAGAAATTCGCTATCTCGGTAAAGATTGTTGCCACCCATTCTTTAAAAATATATTATTTCTAGTGCTTCTTGCTGCAACGAACATTCCAAAACTTGATTGACACTCACATCATTGTAGTAATGCATTATGAGCATCTACCTTATTGCCCCCAAGCAAAGCAGCCTACTGAAGAAAGGCGAATTTTAAGCGGCTAAAATGGACTTTATCGATGTGTGAACTTCCTCTAATTACAATTCAATAAAAATTGAAAAGTCAATCCTTCCCCACGAAAACTAAACACATAGTAATTCCCGGTATTAGGATTATCGATTCCACCGCAGCAGTCACGCATTAAAGAAGAAAAAGGTTGTGCAAACATATTGAGGTCCCACCGCAATTCTTACAGGTTTGTTGTTCAAGCTTTGTGATGACAAATCGGGCAACCTTCAAGTAGAGATCCGTGCCTAAGCTACGATTTGCACAACATGTATTATATGCCAACATCGCGGATAAAATAAACCTCGAGAAAAATCCCTCGCAACCTAGTATACAAAGGCACGCTTAGTACTGGATGTTTCAGATTCACATGTAGGTCAAACCGCTGCGTTTGTATCCAAGCCTAATAAATTTATCAAAGATTGGATAGAAGAATCGTGAGACCATATATCCATATATTCCACGCCGAAATTAGGGGTTTTAGGGGCCCTCAAGAATTTGACAGCCGTGAAAGGTAATAAAGCATTACTGGAAGAAACCCCAGCAAGTGCCATCTTAGAAACCTCCGCTTTGAAACTAAACGAAACGCGAGGAAGCTATCAATGAGATGCCGGAAGTGCCACCGTAATCCCATTCTATACGCGGATGCATCAATAGTCACGAAAGCATGGTAACCTGGCAACCTGTTTTCTATTTCACCTGACCTTGGCGATCTCCATCTCCAAACCTCCTACCGCCATAGCCAAAAAGAGAGCGAGCCGTGAGATAGAAGCTTGGAGGTAAAGAACCTTTACTCCTTTTTCGCCGTCCGCTAAAAGAGTCAACGTCAGCTTTTTTCACAATCAATCCCTCATCATCCCATCCGTGCAAAATCAAACACCGCCGATCTAGGGCTGGGTCCAACAATGTGAAGATCCCGCTGGATCTAACCACCGTAATGTGGTTCGGTCAATCGTGAAGCGATCCAAAACAATCGTAGCACGGCCTATCCCAAGTCATCCCAAATATAACTACAAATATAAGCTATAGGACGAGATGTAGAAAAGGAAAACTTGATCCAATACAAGCAGTAAAATATTATCTCTAATATATAATTCTAATATGGAGGATTAGGGGCAGCTTAGGGGCAATGATATTGTTATTTTCTTGCTTAGAGTTGGACAGGTGTAAGGTTTTAAAAATAATTAAGGACAGAGTGAACGTTTGGTAACTTGACAGCTGGGAGTAATGATATTTTCGGAAACTTCTAGAAGGATCGAGTTTTGAAGGTGGCGCAGGTTCCGGAAGGATCTAAGGCTATTCCCGAAAGACCTGAGGCTGTTGTCCGAGAAGGTTCTGGAAGGCGGAGCATAGTATAAAAGAACGAGATGAGAAGTTAAACGATTGACGAGAGGGCGATTGTTAAAGAGCGAATGACTGGTTTGGCGTAGAATTGGGCTGAGAAGGCTGGGTTGTCCTAGGTTGATCGGCGCCTGGTGTGGAGTTTCGCATCAGGTAATTGTGTTTGAGTTTCGCATCAGTAAATTGTGTTTCAAAGACGAACACCATGGAATGCGAGAAGCTGTGTTGCCGTGTCTGCTCCTTTCTGGTTTTTTCGCCTGAGTTTTAGTTATGAGATCCCATTCAGACTGGTACCCATCGTGGGTCGGATTTCAAAGAACCCTGTGTGGAGCGGAAGTGTGAGGAATATTTGCCCCAAAAAGTCTTATGGCAACAAAGAAAACTGGTTCGGCCTGAATGCCTGTGGATGACTCAATTTGTGATGGCTGGCAATTTGGATCGAATTTGGTCTGTAAACGTTTATAGCTCCAGAGCACTTATGATGTTTGAATCCAAGCGTATTGTTACAGCAGCATCTAGAATATATGAGCAAAGATCCGAGATAATCCAAATAACTTCTTGGATCAAGAGAGCTGGACCAAGAGAGCTTGATAAAGTTCGAAGGTATTTTGATTAAAGATTTTGCCAAATTTTCTAACTGTAAGCATTTCTCATGGAGATGATATTTGGACATATAGGTGGGTATAGAAACAGGTTCTATAACCGAAATCTATGGTGAATTTAGAACCGGAAAACACAGCTTTGTCATACGCTTTGCGTCACCCGCCAGGTCATGTGTTATTTCTTTGCAACAACCATCTATATGCCTTAAAGTTACAAGGTTCTGACGCATTATAAGATTAAAACCACAGTTGCCGCTAGGACCAGGGTGGTGAAGGTAAAGCATTGTATATTGATGCTGAGGAACATTCAGACCACAACGTCTGCTTCAAATAGCTGAAAGGTGCAATGCTTCTCATTCTGGATAATTTTGTTACTACTTTTAGGATAAGATGTGTGTTAACATATGTTACTACTTTTAGGATAAGTATGTGTGTTAACATATGTTAAGTTTTACAGGACATGGACTAAATGGTGCAGATGTTCTAGATAATGTCGCCATGCTAGAGCATATAATACCGACTACCAGCAACTTCTATTAGAGGCATCGATGATGGCTGAATCAAGGTAATAAGCCTTTCGAAAGTACGATTTGTTATATTGGCACCAAAGAGTGTTTTGTCTCACATGAATTGACATGTTAGGGTTTGCTCTCATGGTGGTGGATAGTGCAACTGCCCTTTACCGCACAGACTTTTCTTTACCGCACAGACTTTTCTGCGGTTTGGATTACTGATATTAGCAGATTCAGCACTCGAAAAAAATCATAAAATAATTTAACGTTTTGGTCGATTTTGTTTGCTGCGATTATGTGGAATGAAGTTATGGATGTGTTTAGTTAAAGCGACCATAGTCTGAACCCATTGCTTCCTTCTAAGCTATCCTTCAATAGGCAAATGAAGACAAAGAATAGAATTGCCAACTATTCATGCTATTCCCTATGATTTAACGACAATACCGAATGGCAGATGCTCGCTAAAAAAGCGAAGAAATCACATTAACAAACTCTTTATCACGCATTAACAAACTCTTTAAGTTTCAGTCTGCCTTGTTGACAGTAACCATTTGCTTTTACCAATGGATCCGATAAATATAGACAATTAAGAACATAATCATGAAGACGACTTAATTCAAGGCACAAAAGAGACTCGCACCGACGGATAAATCCGTGGATAACATTCGGACGGTCCTAATCTTGCCATCAAATTGTTTCTTACCCTTTCCGTATCTAATTTTCTGAACGGCCGTGGCTTTGCAACCGTGAATAGAATGGATATGGATACCAAATACTTAAATCTCTACAATTTTGTTTCTTTGGAGAACAATTATGACTGAAAGTTAATGGGCATTTATTTATGTTGAATCTAAATTTGAATTGTTTGTTACCAGACAGCCATTTTGTGAGGATCCGTAAAGAAAAGATCTGTTTACTATTTTCATAATTGGGGATTCATTTTGATAATTCTTCCATTTTTATGCAGCCAGATTATCTGGTTTGAGATTTAAATCTATTGGATTTCTCTATCATATGAGGAGACAAGATTAGATTGTACGTTAGATACGTTGATAATAACATTAAAGATTGAACGATAGTTGACTATCATTAGTCCAAGTTGACCACTAATAAACTCAAGCCAAAGTCGGAGAAGGTGCAAGATAAATGCTATATGGATACTATAGTGAGAAATTTGAAGGTTGTTTTAAGAAAAGGAGAAATATCCCTCTAACTAAAGAATAATGGCTAACAATTCTATTATTGCCATGTCCCAATCTGGCTTTGTTATTGTTATTTCTCTATGTGATCCATTCTCCACAGCAATGAATACATTTTAAGCTTGCATTTGCATCAAACTTGTACCACAAGCATTTTTCCTTCGAAGAAAAATTTAGCAATTTTATTATTCTATTCTATTGCATCATTATTAATCGACATAGATGTAAGCAAAGGTGTTATGCATGGTATTATCGTGACTTACTACATGCATTATGCATGGTATTATCGACTCTACTACACGCACTAGATAATTAGATAGTGCCACAATTATTAGCATAGATGCAAATGGTATCGCTTTATAAAGATAGTTACTTTAAACTCCTCGTGGCACATGTGCACTTACTAAAAACTGATTAACCAAGCATAAGGTCAGCCACGACAAATCTTTGTAATTATAACTATTATGGTGCTCCATCGATGGGCTGTTGTTAGAATTATGGGGTCTTCAAGATTCCGACCGTGGTAGCCCTTTATGACTCCAAAGTTCGCCAAAAGGCTATTTTCTCAAGGGTATCGAGAAATTTTGACGCCATGGTTTAGTAGAGCCCGCTATAGATGAAAAATAAAAATTAGCCAACTTTTCACAAACAAACTTCACCCACTCTTGCAAATTACCACATCCACTACACCGTATAACTAAGGATTCTACTTTATCCCTCTAATTCCTCCTTCCTCTAAGATTTCTTAAGGATTCAATATTCTTAGGGCTTCATAACCTATCCGCTCCATATCCATCCGTGTACATATGATACCTGCTATTATTTTTGTAGTCATCGGTGGTTTCACTTCCAAGGATGCATCATATTACTTTACGCATCTTCCTTTGAATAGATTTGTTTTATCTACAATGATAAGCCACGCTCATTTGCACTGTGGTATTGCATCATGCAATTATAATTATAATGTGTTTGTGTCCTTTATTAACATGGATGCTATGAATAAAATTTCACCCCTCTAATTGCACTGAAAAATGAAGACACCTCAAATCTTGGCAAAATAATACACACATGATTCGCCTAGATTTCTATAAAACATTCGCGGTTCAGGAAAAACATTCACGATAACTAATCTTTGCAACCTATTATTCCTCATCAATCTTCTAAATTATGCTTAGACAAATTTGGCCTTTAAGGGCAACCCCGACTGACCTTGCTTATTGAAGGTGCTTCCTACTAAAATGAATTAAATCTCAAGAAGGTAAGGGTGATCTCCTACTTGCTTCCGGGTCAGTTCTTTAGGACCGCCAAAGTAAAACTTGTCGGGCACAACCTCGAAAAGCTCTTGAGTCCTGTGGTTGGGATCTACCTCCATAAGGGTTTGTCACAACATAGGGCTTGTTTTCAAGTAGTTGCTTCATTCTCAATCGCCATTTCATAATGGTTGTACGTGTTACTAAAATGTTGAGATGAAATTAAACTTGTATGCCATTACTGACAACTTGAACCAACACAAATAATTGTAAACCTGTTATGTTGGGTTTCTAGTATCATATATTAAAAGTGGCCTTTATCTATGTGGAAACGTATCGTAGTATATGCTTTGTCTCTAGAGTTACCTATAAATAATGAAGGTAATAGTGGTAGTTACTTTGTCCTTGAGGGAGCTATTTATTACGTAGAGCCTTTTTGCCAAGTCCAAAAACACCAAGAATTAATCATGCCACGCTTATATAAATGGGAAACAATCTATTGCTAATGTGGCAACAATCCAACAAGAAAGACGAGATTGAGTGATTCTATTTTACCTTAGTTTATTAGCAAGTGATTTTATTTGCCTTAGTTTATTAGTAAGAAACATAACAAGAGAGGTTAGGAACGAATCCCGCCTTCACAAAGTAGTTCCCAAGAATGCACTCTAGAATACCCAAAAAATAATGCCGCGGTTACATGAAAATATTATGAGGGATCATCGAACAACAACAAGGTGTAGGAATAGAAACATGCAAAATTATTATTACTTTGCTCACTTACAGTACCAAGAGAATAAGCAAAACGCCTTTTCAAGTCTCTTTAAACAGCTTGTTGTACAAAAACACAAAGATTTATTGTAATAAGGTCAACATAGTTTGTAAAAGCAAGATTTGATTGCGTTATTGAGATCATTTGTGAACATGTTATCAACATGTGTAATCCAATGGTGCTCGCTACCGGGCATAAGTTGAGGCTAGAATGTTGGGATGCAATGTGAAAGCATGCTAATAATCCAAGTTTGTATCCTTTATTATAACAAACTTTCCAAAGGCTTTAGCCAATAAAACAAGGTGTCACAAGACGGAGGGTTGCCCTCCATGGCCTGAGAGGAAGTGGCTTCTGTTGTAGCTGCAGAGAATAGAGAGTGTTTGAGTCGAATTGCTATTTTGAAACATCTACATATTTTGTGAAGGTGATGGCAATGCGATTTTGCATTACCAAGTTCTTTAGGTGTTGAGGTGTTGTTGGATGTTGGAGTAGGATGCGCTGACATATGGACTTTGGGGGTTTGGAGTGCAAGGTATTACGCTTATGTTTGGTATGGAACTAGGATGGCGTAGGCATAAGGAGAAGTGTAATAAAGGAGAGAACGGATTTACGTTTTGTGAAGTTGGCTTAAATCGTAGCTTTGAAAGTTATGTTTCGACATTTTATTGAAATTGGTAATTTTAGACAATAGAGTAATTTGAAACCATGATTTTATTAATAGGATGATATACATTGGAGTACTTGATAGTTGATAAACATTACTTCCAAAACAATTCTATGAAGAATCTAAAATAGAGGAAGAAGAGGTGTGCAAAAGATGTTGCATTTATAAATTGTTTTGCACGGAATTTTGTTTAGGCATGAAGGAAGAATTCAATACTTTAAATTGAAGAGGGTTGCTAAGAATTTAATAGCATGGAATACATGGAAGTTAAGGCAAAGTAAAGCCGCGGTAAAAATAAGGAAGGGATGTCTTTTGTTGTCGGCAGTTATGGATCATGTTTGAGCCTAGATCCCGCTGAAGGCAATAATTTGGAGTCCGTGGTTGAGTTGAAATGCATTTACCCGCTCTTCAAGATGCTTTGGCTTAATGATCGAGGATCCGCTTTCATTGTAGCTAATGCGCCCCAATGGGTAATCGAGAAATTTTATCGCTAAATGCCCTACCATTGTGACATGTAGCTTGTTGGATCCGGTCGATGTTTAACACTGTTAACTCTTCTGGCCATGTCGCTGCTCCTCGCGACGCGTCGCAGATTGTCCTAAGACTACCTTGTTGCAAAGCATTGCACGCCTTGACAACCTTGTTTCGCTTATATTCAATCTAATGTGCCTGATCCGTATTACGCAAGGATGTTTGATTAATGGAGAGCTTATGAAGTAGCGTGTGCTTAAGACAATTTTGGCTTCTTAGTTTTAGTAGTAGAAGATATACATTGGTATTTTGCGTAATCCAGGCCGCTAAGACTTCATTTGTGAGTTTTGCTACTACATCATCGTTCGGGAACCATAATTCAACTTAAACCAACTTGACACCGCCCTCGACAATCTTGAATGCCATTGTAGCTTTTGTAGATGTTAAGCTAGTCCGCCACCGAACGCATTCTGCCTTTAGGGTCTTGAATAAGATAATGGGTTTATCGGCCCTAAAAGAAAACAAGTCTTTGAGCTTGTCAAACACATGTGCTTGTTCGCCGTAATCCTTTAATTTCAAGCGACATTATCCTTTGTCGATCCATCACATCGAAACAAGGAAGAGTCAGATGTTCCTTGACCCCGACAACAGCAACTTTCAGCGTGCTGGACGCGGTATGGGTTGGTCATGGGTCAAGCATCGATCGCATAGTTTCCAGAATTGCCTGCGGGCAATCATACTATCAAAGGAAAAATAAAGAGCATGATGCATGCATCCTAATTCACCATTACAAAGATCAAAATAAATCCGCTGCATGTATTTGTTTACGATATATTTTCTACCCACAAGAAGAATCGCCTTTAGCACAACCGCCGGATTTACTAACTAGTGAAGTCATTATTATCCGAAAAGAGTGGTTGAATTTAGACTTGAATCGCCTAAAACCGGCCAAACAAGAGCTTTTTGTCTACATGCATCGGGCTACCTAACCTAATAAGAATCTTGCATCATTATGTATTTACCCTATCAGTAAGTCTAGGGCCTCGCGGAAGGCAAGCCTAATATTAAGTAGATCCTATAGCAGCACTCCACACTTTACTTGCAACATGGCTACAACATAATGTTATCTCAATGAGAATTTAATAGAAGATATCGACATAAGAAGATGAGATGAAATAATTATTCATCCGAAAGTAGTTCAGGATTGATAGTGGGAAAAAGTGATACTAATGAGGTGACAACATCTAAGTTTAGGAATGATATACCATATTATTTCTATATTATATGCTTTCAGTCATTAAGTGAATCAAGAAAAAACACGCAGCTAGGGGATCTTCACTTACCATATAAACCGGCCATGCAACTAGCCAAGTAGTCTTGTCAAATATCTTCATTGGCTAATCCATCCTCGACTTTTTACACGTGTTGAGTGACTTCTTTCACACTTCACACTGCGACACTATAGAGTCCGGATCCCACGCTATTCATTTAACTCGGTCCGGCCAATACCCCCTCCGGGTGAATGGGCCCATTCTCCTCTACAACCACGCGGAACTATGATATTACCAACACGTAAAGCCGGTAACGTATTACTTGAAGAGCTCAAGCATCAACAATGTACAAAGAAAACAAAGAAATAGACATCATATATTCACCTCTCTTACCTTAATGTGCAAGCCTTTTTCATGCATTCAAAGTAACAACTATACATAAGCTAAAAATTTTTGATGCCCCCGCTTCTATTTTCAAACTTATCATATCCTTCACCTTCCACCTCAGTGGCCAGCAAAAACTAGTGTATGAGAGTGTAGCCCATGCCGGCTGATTTTCCTTAGTTAAATCCACTTGTGGCATGTCAACAAAAATGGTTACTATCCCAAGCATTCCTACCCAAGATCAATAGAGACCAAAGCATACCTTGCAAAAGAATCATGCAGCTTATATTCTCTCAGACACATCCTTTCAAGAAATTTAAGAATCAATTTTGTTTCTGAACATCAAAGATTCTCACTTCATGCCATAACCTGTGGTATTTGATCAACCGCATTAGGTAAACTATTATAGACTGGGCATGTACCTCATTTTCCATGCCACGCACCGCTAAGCAAAGCCGAAGGAAAAATGCATCCGCAGAAATGATGGAAGGCCTTCGCCCAGTCCTCACGACAATGCAACTATGAGGGGATGATAAAGGCGTATTAGGTTTCTCGCTTTGCGCCCAATCATGCCACATATTTTCATAATGCTCGAAGGTGGCTCCTCACCGGTTTTATGCCCCTTTGCTGCATGTTTTCAAAAATACTTAAGGGCAAGAATACCGTCACAATGGCCGCATATGCGCAAAGAATGATAGAACCACATGGCAATTTCAAAATATTTCATGTGCCTCCCTCCGTGCCGTGGACATTTCACATACATATCAACAAGAGGTTACCCACAATGTCTAGTTGAACTCCATTTTCAATAGCCCTCATGTTGCATATGTGCAATTGCGCATACCGCGCCACCAAATCACCCACTAATTCATCACATCAAGCCTTTAGCAAATATAGTTCCCTCGATCAGCCGATGAAGCTCGCAACCTTTCAAAGTCAATTGCTCTCTGCTTTTGGTAGTTCCTTTAAAATAGGTTGCCGCGATTCTCGCATTTAGCAATACAATTGGATAATGGAAATGCATAGAATCAAGGGAACAAAACCCCGAATGACCTTTTACTCTTTAAAACTCTATTTCTTCAAGAATTTCTAATACGTAGAAAAACGGTCAAAGCATCAAGATGCAAGAACAATATTAGGGGAATTGTGTTATGATCAAATATAGAATTAATTGACCCCATGGTCCATAAAGTTCATTTCCTACAAATCAAAGGTTTCACCGAGTTCTCCGTGATAGCCCCGATTACCTCATAGTCCTGCTTTGATGAGTTTGTCGCAACTAGTGCGTTCCGCTTCTTAATATCCGACTCGATTAATCTTTAGCAAGGTTTTCCAACAAGCTTGCGTGAGAAGCACTGTGTCTACGCGTAACTTCAATGAATCTACAATCGCCACTACAGACCAAATACCCATAATATTCCTAGGGAAAAGAAACAAAAAATGATGAGACCAAGTTGTATCAACAAGAATTTGTAGAAGCCGGATTTGTTAAAGTAAATTAACATAGAGGGTTTGATTAATGCTTCTCCTTGTTCACATCACGTATAAAGAAGATCAACCCAAGAGTAGTGTGAAGTCGCTATTATTCTATTGCATTGATGGTACTTCCAGACGGATCCCCGCATCACCGCAGACAATGTATCACCGGGCATCAGGCTCCTTTTGGCTAGGTGAAAATAATCAAGTAACTGCTTGGCTTTTATTCCGTGAAATCTTTCCACTCACATTTTGACAAGATGGATTCTCTCAAGGGATGAAGACACGTACCTTAAATGCCATTTCGTTTCCTTTGACGCTCCTAGCGTACCGCTTTCAAGGAGCAAAATAATCAAGATAGTTTTAAAGGCCAAACACCACTGACTTGAGCATTCCATCGTGATGTGGATGTTGAGAATCATTCCAATACCATGTAATTCGAAGTTTTCTACTAACTTCCAAGAATTGGGCTATGTACCTGAAAAGCTATGGCCTTCAAGTAGTCGGACAATATGTAATCTTGCATTTGCAACCATGCATCTTCCGCAAGCATTTACACCAATGGGAACAAATGAAGTTGTCACCCAAAATCTCACGGGCCGTCTAACAATTAAGCAAGGAGCATGGAAAAGAGTCGCGAATCCAAAGAATTTCACTTTATGCAGACCCTGCTGTACAAGAAGTACAAATTGTAAGAATATTAAAGCATAAAGCAATAAGTATAAATATTTTGTAACAATTGGTAATCTGCATCATGCTCTAAGTCCGCCTAGATTTCCATGTGAATGAAAGATATGGCCTCTCCAAATAATTATGTGTAATCCGAGATATGCAAACCATGTGGTTCCAAATTGCTTAATGTGTAATCCTGAATGTGTAAACCATGTGGTTCCGCTTATTATACCGCTGAGAACAAACAGAAAGTAACACGTAAGTCTCTTCTATTGACAGTGTTGCTGTTCTACAACAAGCATAAATTGTATGGTTATTATGATAAGCTGTGTATGATATCCATAATGAAATAAGAGATGAAAACAAAGGCCTTCTCTTGATGGCGCATGGATGTACATTAATAGCAGGACAATCAACATAGAAAAGCAATACATCTAAGAACAAATGAAAACAAACATCAACAAGGCATGATAGTCACCCCATTTTGTTGCTAAATATATAGATCGGCAAGCATTATTGTTTTTCCCCGGCCATGTTACAAGAACAAGCCTAATCTTATGACAACCATGTCAATAACATCTCGCTTCAAAAAGATGTTTCTTCATAATTCGGATCAAAGAAGTAATTTTTTCTAACCTCTATTATACTTTTCGAAAGCAACAGCTTCCTTTTTCCATTGTTTGAGTTCCCTATTTCTCCATTGTTTATCTACATAAATTTTAGTAGGGGTCGGTTACTCAGTAAATCCTAATATAAGCTCCTCAGATTATTCCTAAATTAGAGAAGAGAAGCATCAACAAGAAATCATAAGATTCACATCTCATTTACCGTCGCAACACTACCACCTGAAGATTGAGAAAGAAAGGACCTTGAATATGGTCTTCAAGTCCGACTTCCGTGATTTCTGCGGTTTTTAAGAAGACCCCATCCTTTTGGCCAACGGAATTCTAGACAATTCTAATAAAATTATACATACCCATTCATTGGCCATAGCTCGCCATCTTTCCTCGATTCATCCCCAAATCTCACAAATCCATATCCTTCGACGATCCCCGCCCGACGATTGAAACGCCGATGCTCGCTGCTACATCTCGTCATTTCAAGAAATGAGACCTCGGGTTTAATCACTAGCCACAGAAATAGGAGGTTTTAGGTACACTGAAGATATCCCAGAAATATTCAAGAATATACCTAGGATACGCCAAAAGCCCACATAAACAAGGGTTTGCCTCTAGGCAAACCCAAAACCTAGCTCCTAATATTAGATAGCGTTGAACTCAACTTCTAAGTTTATCTCTATTTTGCTTTTTATGTTTTTATTCGATATTAAAAGTCCCCGCTGTTTTATTCATGATAAAGTCGACCAATTGAATTTCATCGGAATATGAGTGGATCAGCTTCTAATTCAAGATATCCATATAGTATATGGACCATGCATAACTCTTGGCGAGAATACAAAGTGAGTATCTATTTCTCGGCTTTTTTTTATACAACCGAAGAATTGAGTTGGTTTCAATTGCGTGAAGCTAAAAGGAAATGTAATATATGGTTGGAAGCACAAAACCACCGAGGATTATTGGAGTCATCTCTTCATTTCTAGAAGTTTGCAAACACCGTGAAGCAAGTCACCAAGAACAACAACCGACAACATCTAGATATATTAGAGAAGCATTTCTCGCACTGTGCAAAGACTGCAATTCTCTAACTTTCCTCATAACCATATCATCATATTTCCTCGCCTTATTGCTCCTGCTGCTCTTAGAAAAGAATAGAGTTCTCAACACTTGAGAGGCCAATGTATCCTGTGAGATGTTAGACTTCACTTCACTCACAAAGACTTGAACTTTGAAAAATTATTATTCAATGTCCAAAATGAATTCAACGTACTCGTACAAAGCTTCGCAAAGAGCATAGAGTATTATTGGTTCTCAACGACAAGTCCAACTAAATAAACAAAGCAACAAAGCCAAGAGAGCTAACCCCGATAATGTGACGCTAATAATAGATGCATTTTCTCAAGCCCGGGTAATCGTGACAAGCCATTTTTAACATATTTGTCAACACATTTTGTAATAGCCTTGCATAATTGAACCAACTCCAATATATTTTATAACTATGACATACAAAAACCTATTTCTCAACAACTCATTTTCAATTATTGGGGTACATTCGAGCAGATAGGTTTCTCATGGTGTGTGACATCGCTTCAATTTGCTTAAGTACCGCGCATGTGTAGCCGATGGTTTATGCATTAAAATAAGGTAAGATTTTCACCTCGTGAATCTATAAATATCCCATTATTTTGCTTGCCTTCGCGCGCAGTAGAGCATGATGACAATGACCTACCAGCTTCTTTTAACATTCCCCTCGCTTTCATATATGATTTCACCGCAAAAATTGGTATTGCTTTTGTTGACAAATACCTACAAAGATTGAAAGACATCATGGCATGGGAGAAAAGGGCTCCAACGCTGCCAAACACGATGAAGATTCTACACGTGAGTAAATATTAGAATGACTCGGTGAATCCAAGACTCCCCAAACAATGAAAACTTTATTTTTAAGTGTGTCATAAGTTACAAAACTCAGTATTCCATGTTATAGTAGAACCATGTCATGGACTCATCAAATTCCATTCTATGTTTCTGTCAGGTCAAAAAGTGCAGGCAGTAATAATAAACCTGCTCTTTTCCTCTTCCTCACTGTGGGTGATTTTTCTTGGTACAATGTCTACAATGTGATGCTGCAGGAAAATTGCAAAGGCAGCTCCAAATTTAAGTTTACATCAATATTGCCAAGAGGAAACATTATTGCCAAAAAGAACTGATAGGAAGGAAATAGGCTACAACCGCCCATTTTAGGAGAGGGTCAGAGACTGTCAAGTTGGCATTAATAGGCACACTGCAAAAGAAAACAGGATCATCGTAAAGCATAGAGAGATTAAGCAATAGGACAGAAAAAATCTGCTTACTTGATAAGTATTGACATTGGCCAGTACCTGCAATTAGAAAAACAAATAACCAAGCAACTTATTGATATATGATTACCATGCAAATAACCTTGGAAGCAGAGAAAAGAACACATACTGGGATCAATGGTGGTAAGAGTAGCAACTCCAGCAAAATCACAGGAGCCAGTTGCCTCTATGTTTTGATAGTAGTTGTTGAATGCATAAGCATGAGCTTCAATACTATCAGGAAAATAGCAACTCTTTCCAAGCTGAATAAGCTTGTTAATCTGGCTACCCCTTGACCACATGCATAATCAAGAGCAGCCTGCAAGCTGTTGGAGCTAATCCCTTGCTTGGCAATGCACCGTTCTCACAGTAGAAATGTTAACTGCTAGTATTCCGTTCCTGTGGTATCGAAGAGTATAAATAGGTGTTTGGCTGATAAATACCATAGTTCTTTTCCCAGAAATAGGTTCTCTGCCTTCGGGACTGCTGAAGATCTCGTGATAACATAAGCAGTTATTAGCAATTCCTATGTTGGCATAGGACAGTTTCATCTCCCAGAAACTGCAGGCTGCAAGATCGGCCATGCATGAACATAGGATAGCATCCCCATTACCAAGACATAAGCATAAATCCCGCATTCAAGCCGGAAAAGAAATAAGAATTTGAAACAATGCATTACCAAGTTGTCTCCAAACACACATTGCCTGCTAGTAGAGCGCCTTCTGCTTTATGAGACCTAGTGGAGACTAACACCTAGGAGACTCTATATACTGCTCCATGACTTTATCTCTACAAGCAACATTGTTCAAATTTCAGAAAGTTGTTCTGTTTCCATTTCTTGATATGCTATTGTAAGGTTGTTGACACTTTCATCAATGGCCCTGAATCCATTCACATCCTGGCCAGGAGCCACCACAGAGCAAGAAATTTCCTGCCATCTGGTAAAGATTGCTTGCTTTCACCCATTCTTTAAAATATATTTCTAGTGCTTGCTGCAATGAATGATTCCAAAACTTGATTGATTAATTTCACATCATTGTAGTAATGCATTATGAGCATCTACCTTATTGCCCCTTAGTTTGCAAAGCAGCTACTGCAGCAGTGAATTTTGCCATTGAAATGGACTTTACTGGATGTGTGAACTCCGACTACAATTCACAAAAATTGAAAAGTCAATCCTTCCCACAGAAAAATCTAAACACATAGTAATTCCTGGTATTAGGATTACTGATTCCACTGCAAGAAATACAGACAAAGAAGAAAAGGTTGTCAGATATTGAGGTCCCACCTGCAATTCCTACAGGTTTGTTGTTCGCTTTAGATATGATAAAACTGGCAACCTTCAGAGATCCAGGCTCTTGCCACGGCATTTGCACAACATGTATTATATGCGAACATCGTGGATAAAATAAACTCGAGAAAATCCTTGCATGCAACTAAGAGCATAAATAAGTACGTCTAGCATTTGACAAAAGCCAGAAGATTCACATATTAAAGAGGTCAAACCTGTCATGTTTGTATTCAAGCCTAATAATAAATTTATCAAAGATTGGATAGATAGTCCAGACCATATATCCATATATCTGATTGCCATGCCAGCAAATTGAAAGTTTTAGGCCCTGAAGAATCTGACAGTGAGCCAGAGCAGGGCTAAAGCATTTGAAGAAAAACCTCCAGCCAAGGCCATCTTAGAAACCTCTGCTTGAAACTAAAACGAAAACGTTAGAGGAAGCTATTGAATGAGATGCTGTGGAAGTGCCACCAGAACTGATTCTAAGCATGCGGATGCATCAATAGTCATCGAGCATGGTAAATTTGAAAACTTGTTTTCTATTTCACGGACTCTTAAGGATCTCCATCTCCAAACCTCCTACCGCCATAGCCAAAAGAGCAGAGCCAGAGATAGAAGCTTGGAGGTAAAAAAAGAACCTTACCCTTTTTTCTGCCGTCCGTTAAAAGAGTCAACGTCTGCTTCTTTTTTTTCACACTGAATCCTCATCATCCATCCAGGCAAATCAAAATTTCACCGTCGGATCTAGGGCTGGGTCCAACACTTACTGAATAACATTATAATAATAGATAGGTTTGTAGTCATTGAATTATTAAGCTGATTGGATTAGCTCTGGCTGATAGTGCAAAAAATCAGGAAAATGGCTCATAAAGGGGAAAGGACTGATATTATGATCATGATGGCTGATTCAATTTCTTTGCTTTGAAAGAAATTGTATTCAATATCTTGCAGAGACAAATGGCAAAAAGGTAAAACCCTTTACTTCCTTACTATGCTTCTCATAGGCACATGTACAACATTGTTTCTTAGGATAGTGCTCAATGGCTCCTTCTAGATTAAAAAGCCATAAGGTAAGTGTCCCAATATTTGACGCTGAAAATTGGCCCTTAGATATTTGCTAGCTCGCTGGTGTCATAGTGTCCAAAAATGAATTTACAATGATGCAGTAGCCGAATGTGTGCTCGCAATTCTGCTAGGATCTTGATTTTGAATCACTGCTTTTGCTTCGAAAGGATGAAAGAGAGAAGAAAGAGGACTTCGATACTGTATTGTAGAAATAAAAAACTTAGTTTTTGGTGAAGATCACTTTGATTCATTAGGGATTTTTTGAGATCATAAAAGGGCCTTCTAAGAACTGCTGACTAAGCTATATGAACTACCAATCAGAAAATAGAATTGGTAATCCAGTCAGCAAAACAGTTATAACTAACTCACTGGATCACATTTTCTAACATAAGTGTTGATAGAAAAGTCCAAATGAGCTTTTGTTTGGTGCAATAGATAGATCTCATTAAGATCTTTCCAATTTTAGGTGGTTTGCATATCTTTTAGCCCCGTATGATAGTAAAAAAATGGTAAAAACCATATTTTTTGGAGTTTTGACAATCATAAGTGGTTAAAATATGTGCAAAGCACCCAAGGTTGGAAAGATCTCAATGAGATCTATCTATTGCACTAAACGAGAGATCATTTGGACTTTTCTATCAATAGTTATGCTAGAAAATGTGATCCAGTGAGTTAGTTATAACAGTTTTGCTGACTGGACCCGTCAGGCTCTGATTTCTGATTGGTAGTTCATTTATCTTCATTTGGCTTAGTTGGCATGTTTTGAAGGCCCTTTTATAATCTCAAAAAAACCCTAATGTCAATAATTATGTCAAAAATATTAGGAAACTTGAATGGGAACAGTCCAATTAAAGAAACTTACCATTACTACTGACTCCTTCATCTTTTAGCGTTTCTGCACTCTTCCGAAAAATTCTTTTGCCAGTAGAATACCTATCCTCTGACTTATCCCTTAGATACTCTGTATCATCATCCCCTTCAGATGTCCTTGAAACTGATACCCAGTCTGAACTATTATTTCCTGAACCACGACTTTTCCGACAATGTTGGTTAATCTGAGAGCACCACGACTTTTCCGACAATGTTGATTAATCTGAGAGCACCATTGTTCACACCAAGCAGTTGCATAATAGAAATTAAAGTTGACCAAGCTAATCAAATATCATGAACAACCCTTACTCAAAAATTGTTATAACTCAGAGTTAAGTCAATGTGATTCAAAAACCACACCTGTGACGTCCCCTACTCCCTATACGGTGCACACACCGTATCAGAAGTCGGAGCCTTCCTCCTGTCAGCCAAACTGGCAGGGGCCATCCACCTGACTCCCCGGTGGAATGAATTAACAAGGGAAGAGTGGATGTGTCATTCACCCGTCTCCCTTCGGGTCGACCTATCTGCGGAAGCGTGAGTAAACATGAGCACATAATACAATATATCAATACAATCACCTCGAAGGGTGAACGCATCATAAACATCACAGAGATAACAACATCAACATAAGCAATAACAGACAAAGGGAAAATCCTACCCAGGGCTCAGACTCAAGGGGGATGACTGACAGCTTGGGCCTCCAGAAGTCAGTGCAGACAGAATTCATGGCAAGTGGATTTGGCTGGCATAAGAACATGGTTTAGGGTAGTCCACTCCATCCGCCCCTCCCGTGCACACTTTGCAGAGTAGGTTGAAAAGTATTGGGACCTGACCGTAGCCTGCCGGGTGAATAGCCAGAGGGGCTACTACTACTGGGTTGCATCTCCCCAGCCCCGATGAGACAGGAGGGAGTCTCCTCCCCTCCAGAGGCATCCATGCCCATCACAGGCGGCTAGAGGGCCACTGCGCCCATATTCGACCTGAACTCAATGGAAGGTGACGCATCACCCCATGAGTGTCGAGCTCATGCCTTGCTCACACTCAGTGACAAGCCATTAAGCCTAGCCCGCATAGACCCCCGATAGGCCTTACTACCAGAGGGGTCAGTCTTCCCACAAATAAGAACCCTCAAGCTTATCTTCTTCACATTTCTCCTCATCTATGAGGCTTATGCTGCCGCGATTGACTGAAGGGCCTGCCAAACCTGTAGATCCTGTTGGCAGCTTTGCACGGAGACGCTGGAATTCTTCTTCCGTTGGTAGATTCGCCTCCTCTTGAGCAAATCGAGACTCCAGCCTCTCATAGGCTTCTTTAAGCTTTATAGCATTGCCGGTATAAGAAGACACTTCAAACATCTCTTTGTCCAAGTCCTCTTCAAAATCTAGGCCTAGGTTTACCCATTCGGCCAAGGTACTGATAAGCTCGTCTTCCCTAGAACACATTTGTAACAAAGACAGGTTCCTCAGTATATCACTTAGCAATAAGTATTCTTTGCCTTCCACTAAAATTGGTGTTATGTCAGACAATTTCTTTTCATCCTCATCCTCATCCTCATCCTCATCCTCATCCTCATCCTCATCACCTTCAGAATCATCTTCCTCCTCTGATTCACCCAAGGCCAGTACGTCGATGCCAAAACTCCTACATTCTTGCTCTTCTTCTTGTAGATCTATCTCCATTTCTACGTCATAGTCAGCATCATCACATATAACTGACACCACTTGGCTTAAAGATTTCATTGTTTCCAGTGTATCTTCGGTTTGGCCGAGCAGAATGCAATAACTAGCAAATGCAAACGGCAAAGAGAAATAAGTTACCTTCTTAAGTACAAGGACATAGCCAGAAGGAGCCCGTTGCGCAGTATTCTTGAAAAACATTTTCGCTGCTTGCAAATGGGAAGCCGCTTCCTCTAGAGCTGGTTTTGGAATCCACGAGCCAGGGACATCTGCAAAGGACGTGCGCTGAGACCAAACGGTCCGGCTGAAAGCTAAAGCAACCTCGCGATAGCATCCAAGCTCGCTACTGTTTGCCATGATGTCCAACTCCTTGCAATAGAACGGATAAATCGCAGTCGGCGCAACTTCTTCGTTGTCATGCGGGGCAGATGCATACCATTCCAGAAACTTCACATAACAATCCATGGCGAAGCAGACGACGAAAGCAAGAAGATGTTTAGGAGCGGTAAGGCGCTGTCACTTCTGAACTCAAGTAGCCATTGTCGATTATGAAAGGGGACACAGCTGTTGTGGGGAGATTTGTCCATACATTTTAGGGTTAGGGTTAGGGTTGGATCACACGACGCGAAAACTACTATGTGCAAAAAAAAAGAACAATGCTTTTCACAAGATCGCGGTGATCCCCACGATAACATAAAAAAAAAATACAAAGTACGAACCTAGGCTTCTAAGAAAGAAATGGACTAAGAGATTAAGCTTATAAAGCCATATGAAAAATATACATATGAATATTATACATATCAAAAAAACACAAAGGCACTTCACGACCTTTTTTCTGGGGGGGGTCTTTCTTCTTGTTGTATTCAGTCATAAAATTTTGACCATAGTACTCGGGATCCCTTATGCGTAAGACCAGGCGCATGTCCTTGGGCATGACAGTCACCCGCTTGGCATGTATTGCTGCAAGCTACGAGTCCTCGAACAGACCGACACCAACTGCTTCCGAAGCCATTTGAAGAGCATTTAAGGCAGTTGCTTGAATTCTGTAACTGGTATGATGTATCGTACCACACTTTTGCAGAATCTCTTTCACGAGCCTGGCAAATGGGAGACGTGGAATGACCATCTCAGTGCTCTTCGATACTTTAATCTCGCGGAAGCGCTTTTAATGCCGAGGGCTTCATCTTCCACTTCCTGGCCACTACCCTCACCCACCCCAAAGATTTGGGTCGTTGCTCGGCCCGACTCTTCCCGCCGCCTCCTCACCCCATTTGTGGCCGTTGCTTTCGCCGACACTTCCGGCCGTCTCCTCACATTTCTGGTCGCCTTCCCCTTTCTGGCGTTGGGCCTCCTCCTTTGATTTGAAGGTCCTGGCGCATCCAGAGGAGGAGCAGGAGGAGCAGGAAGAGCAAGAAGAGGCGGCTGCCCAATAATTAATCCGGCGTCATATTCTGCTCTCCGGTCTCTCACATTTTCATCCTCTGTCTGCGAACCGGAGTGCACCTCCCTACTTACACCCGAGCTGCTTCTCCCACCGTCTGTCATGCGGATTTCTTTTCCGGATCTTCTGTTAGGCATGGTCGGAGGAGGAGAATCTCTATCAGAGACTTCAGATTCAGATGTGGATGAAGGAGGCGGACCAATGTAATCATCTGGCCTTACACCCCCTGGATGGATCCTTGCGGTTTGCTTAGTTCTTGCCATGGCTTCTCAGCGAATGGCGCTTTATACTACGAACACTGACAAAAATAGACAACTGGCAAGAGATAAATAGTAAAAAACAGAAGTTAAAGTAAAATATGATGGTAACTTTTTTAAGTAATTGTACGGAACCCTAAAAAACTATCGGACAAAATACGGAACCCTAAAAAAACAGCGGACAAAAACACAAATAAAAAACTGAGATTCAAAGCGCTAGGCGATAGACAATTTCTTGTTGATCGCGAACTCACTAAACTTTACATTTCCCTCTTGCCTGTAACCAACCCTAATGCCATCAATGAAATAATGGAAGTCATTAGCAATCTCCTCTGTCTCCATTAGCACTCTTAGCTCTGATAATGGCCATTCGATTTCCATGGTGGCTGTATAAATGACTTCCTCCCCTCGCCATACTCGAATATCCACCGCATCGGAGTGTCTGTTATGGTCCTCAAACGGCTCCCAAAAAGTTTCGTTCTAGTTGACAATTAACGTATAAATATTGTTTTGGAAGAAAGTATCTGAACTTAAAGGAGGACTTAACTACGCGGCACTCTGTTAGTTGACCGGACGATTCGTGGAATCGAACATCCCAGGTCGGAACAAAAAATAAGCCATCCACAAAATCGGCAGGGGGGAGAAAGCACGTATATGTCTTCGGAGCTTTTCGAACTTCCTGCGCCATCTGGAATATGTTAGCAAATACCTCAAACGGTGTGAAGATTTTGAAACTCATCCTCACGCCTCCGTTTTCAGACATTCCCGCTTGTACCTCGTCAGCCAGGCATTTCTTCATTGCAATTACATTGTTCTCATTAGTCTATGGCTTACAAAGTTCACTTAAAGGGGGCAATTCAACCGGCCTCAAGCTCGGTTTATTGACCTTTACGTTATAATCATGTCCGTAAAACCAGATGCCTATACCCCGCAAGGTCACGGCATCCATACCTTAGAAAAGGACAATTCCGATGTCTATGTGATACACGACAAGTACACTACTAATACTTTCGGCCGGAATGACATCCACAACGTCTGATAAACATAAACCTGCACAATAAATTTATTTGTAAACACGTGTCAACGAAAGAAATGAAAAGATAAGGAGATCCCACGACGCGAAACTATCTCTACGCAGTTAAGTAGCTGACAGATAGCTTCGCATCGTGTGATCCGATTAAGGTGTTTACCATTTGCGGGCAATTTTGGGAAGCTGTTTTTGGTGGAGATTAGCTCTTTGGCCATATCAGAAGGTGTATATGCATGTCGTATTGTTATACTTTCCACTTTCCGGCCGCTAGAATTCAACTTGAACTCTTTTATCCTACCTATCCAATGTGTCCGCACGTCTGATCGCCTTTGTCACTTAACTCTATGCTCGCCCCTCGTTGATGGCAGCATACTCACCCACGAACCTATTGAGACAAAACCTCCCACTTCTTCACCTTGGGAGTTCTGTAAATGAGGCAAGAACACAGAAATTATAGAAGACATGGATTGCAGATGAGGAGTGAAGGCAGAGAGGATGCACATAGAGGCGCCGGAGTGACAGTACAGAAGTTTGGCGCCAAAATTTGACAAGGGAGTTGGTGATGCTGACAGTAGGCGGTCAAAGTCACCATTATTTTGGGCAGCGAAGTGACTCCCGAAAAATATGGGCCATTAAAATGGTTGCAACAAAAGCGCAGGCATCCCCTATGAAAATACGCCATGTGAATGCCAAGTAAGCCTGCTCATCCTTCTACCTGCCAACTAATACTGACTTTCGTAAAAAAGGTGCAAACCTGATTGGTCGTGGCGAATCTGACGTGGAAATCTTTAACCCAAGATATGAGCCATTTTGAGACCCCAAATCCGCCCTAATGAGTAATGATGCCCAGCGTTGCTGGGCATAAGGTGACAATGTGTGAATGATAAACTGGAGTCATAATTCTAAACCATATCAGAGATGATATGTGCATAGATTGGAAGATATTAAGGTTCAAAAACATGTTCGTAGGTAAGGTGTAAAACTATAGAACCTGTCCATTTCTTGTGACATTGCAATTGTGATAAACAATGAATACATCATAGTACTTATTAGAGCACGTAGTACTTATTAGGCAAATAGTTCCAGCATAATATACGCTCCCAATACATATATTATACTGCCACGTCACACGTACATGCCAAGGATGATATGTACTTGAGAGCCGAAGAATATTGCACCTAGGGGCCAAGAGTTGCACCTAGGGGGGCAACCTCGAATGTTGTGCATATTAATAAAACATACACAACAAAACCCCCTTGAACCCCCATTTTCCAAATGGCATGAATCCATTTGGCCAAGTGGTTAACCTAATCCAAAAAGGGTCTATATAAGGGCTATATCCCTAGACCCTAAACCCTTTCCATCTTTGACAATTAGGGTTCCTTAGAGCTCCTTTCTCATCTCGCATCTAGGGTTCTCTTGAGCCATTTCGGCCAAGTCAGGACTCCAATTCGCATTGCTAGGCTCCAAAAAGCCGTCTTTGCACAACAGATTATCGAATAGCAGCCGTCTTCAGCAAGATCAGAAGCATGGACGCATTTCGAGGATCAGGACCAGGTCAAAAACCAGGTAACTAGTTATTCTGTTGTGCAAAGCCGCCTTTGGGCTAGGCAATAGGCTGGTTTAGCATGTTAGTTCAGCTCTAGAAGCCTTATCGATCCCGAGATCCTAAACTCTAACAAAGGAACCTAACTCTAGATGTTTAGGTAGATAGATTTGATGTTATTCTCTATTTCAGTTCTGTGATGTTGTATGCATTTCACTCTGTGACCTCCATGTATTGGGAAGGGGGGTAGAGGCCTAAAGCTGTGTAGCATATGATCCTAGATAGCCTACTAGTTCCCAATTACATGTGGCCCGTGCACAGGAGCCCGCCTGGTTGTGGGTGGCGGGGCTAGACCGGTCGACAAGGAGGGTCTTGCCGACATGCACGCGGGGGACAGGAAAGATTGAAGGACTTCACATTGTTACGATATATCTCAAGATTCGTTAATGGGGAGATAATCGTCTTCAGCAGAACTTTCAGTCCAAAAGGTGCAGAGTTTGTCTATTACATCCGTGCATTATGCATGTTCGGGAACCATTCCCAATTGGCATCAAACACTGAAAGGGTGATAGCAATTCGGCGGGATGTTGTGTTACAATATTTTGACGACCAAGCCGGTCTCGGGCGAAAGCAATATGTTAAATTTTTTAGTCTGGCCGGGCTTGACTCACCCAAGGTTGGAAGTGGGGTCGATAACATGGAAGTCATTGCCTTGTTGGATCGGTCGCGGTAGGGGATTGAAAGAGCATGAAATTGACGATTTAAGCTTGAAAAATTGGAAGTTATATATTTTCCAACTTGTATCGGTAAAATTACTTATGTATAGATTGTATTACCGAAATTACTAATAAAAATTATTTTATTTGTATTTATTCACACCACGCCGAAATACATCACCGATTTTTGTCATATCTAGGTTTTCGCGTCGTGATATTTCTCTCAAGAAATGAAATATTATTGGAAAAAAAACAATTAATTTATTTATTCCTCACACGACGCAGAAGCAACGGTCCATTTTCCCGACCGACCAAGATCCTTCAAGGCCGTGTGACTCAAGCTACTACGAAATCTATGTTATAAATAGAAGACCTATGTCCACTTTGACCTCTCGACGCTTTTTAGCCTTCGCTCATCTTCTACTTCCGGCTTCCGCCTTCCACCTTCTCGCTCCGATGGCATCTTCATCTTCCTCTAGCAAGCGACCACGCCAAGATAGCACTCCCCGCCTGAGCCTGCTCGTGGACATCACCCTTTGCAAGTGGTGATGAAGAGATTCAAGGAGATCCACGATGAAAACAGCCGTCTCGTCGCCGAGAATATGGAGGCAGTCGACAGATTAGCCTTCACGAGGGCGTTGCTGCATGAGCGAGACATTGAGCTCGCGGAAACATTCGCCATGTACCAAGACGCGACTAACCGCAGGGCCGAGGCAGTTGAAACTGCCCACAATATTTCGCAGGCCTTAGAAGATATGGAGAAGAAGCTCCGAGCTGCGGAGGATGAGAACGCAGCCTTACGGCTTCAACTACAGGACCATGAAAATCAGCTCGAGGATGATGAAATCAGCTAGAGGATCATGAAGATCCTTAGCCGTTGTATCTATCTATTTTTTGCTTCAAAGAAAAGTTTTCTCTATTTTTTGCTTCTATCTATTCGGTTGTTCAAATGTATGTTCTGTTTTATTAAAAGATCACATGACGCGAAATGCCTTGCTTGCAATTAGGTAGCAATCAATGGATTTTGCGTCGTGTGATCTCCATGCCGTTCTATCTTTGCTTCAATGAGAAGTTCTATCTTTACTTATGTATCAGTAAAATTACTTATGTATCGATTGTATCACCGAAATTATTAATAAAAATTATTAATTCTATCTGTTCTCTTGTTTTGTTTTAAAAGATCACACGACGCGAAATGCCATGCTTGTAATTAGGTAGCAATCAATGGATTTCGCGTCGTATGATCTCCGTAACGTACACCTCGTTGTATGTACAAATTCTTAATTTATTAATGGAAAACTATATGTAACACAAATATCTAGCTAGATTATGTGATAACTTGCAGGTAAATGCGAATTAGTCATATCTAGGTTTGGCAAGTGCCAGCAATCAAAGCACATGGCATGTGGATGACGTCTACTCACATACGTGGCATGTGGATGACAACGTCATGCCAAGGACGTGGCATGCGCTGCCACAATAACACTGTCTTTTGTACGGCCTGCATACAGTACGGCTAGGATATGACAGATCCCATGATGCGAACATAGGCTACCGTTGCCTGATTTCATGCTATAATTTTGCCTCGTAGGATTATTACACAACTTTATCGGTACTATATAAAACGTCGGAGGCCTTTGTCTTCTCCTATCCGCCATCTCCTGTTCTACCACATCCGCCCTCAGCCATCTCTCCTGTTCTCCCATCACTTTCAATGGCCTCCAGCTCCAGTTCCATCCTTGCCGAGATCTTGTCTCAAGTTCTGGTCAAGGAAATTAAGAACATTCGTGCTGAAGCGGAGGAACGGATCCGCCTTCTGAAAGAAAAGAATGATGAAGACGTCGCCAAGCTGGTTGTCCGCCTTCTATAGGGAGGTGATTTTAGTGCGCGACAATCAGGGGGCTGCCATAGACCGCGAATTGCGCGCCACGAGATCTAACCTCCAAGAGAGGCTTAGGGCCGCAATCGAAGCGGGCGAGGCTGCCCGAGCTCAACTCGATGAGCGGGAAGATAAGGTTGCGGAGTATGAGAACGTGGTTGCGGGGCAGGCAATCATGTTGGAGAAGCAGAAAAAAATTATCACTGCCCTCCAGGAAGAGCTTGCCCGGCGATCATAGGCATCGGACTCCTCCTAGAGGGGCCCCTTTTTTTTTTTAATGTTTGTAATTGGGAAAAGTTTTAAAAAAATGTGCCGAATATTACGTTTCCTATTTTTAATTTTCAATATCCGTGGTAGAGAGAATGACAAGACAGATCACACGAAGCGAAACCCTTCATAGGGTTTTAAAGCGCGTGTGCAGATTTTGCGTGGTGTGATACAGTGTAGTTAGAATAGTTATTAATGTGTTCCAGCGGACAGTACCATTAATGTGTTCTAGCGGACAACCGACAGAATCCGCTCGACAGGTGCGACAGCAGCCGACTGTGTTTAATATGTTCAAGCGCTAATATATATAAATTGAGGTCCTTGCATTGCGCTCCTTCCGCCGGTTAGAGTCTTTGCTCCTCACTTCTATAATCTTAACGTCCCTCCCATTTGTCATCTATGGTCTCCACATCCTCAATCGCTGATAAGGAAAAACGCCAGAGGATAGAATTCCCTTCTGACATAGTGTTGGGTGTTCTAATGAAGAGGTTGAAGGAGCAAGATGATCTTCTAAAGGAAAACACCGTTACAATTCAACAGAAAGAAGAAGAGAATGAATTCAACCTTCTCATGCTTTGTAGCCAGGAGAGGCAAATCAGGCGATTGAATAGAAGGCTGGACAGGAGGGGATGCCTCAACAACTGCACTGAGGTGGTTATGACGGCAACGAGGTTGCTAATTCAGGCAGAAGAACACGTTGTGATATTGGGACAGGAGCGGGACATGTACAAAGAGATGGTGGACAGATTGGAGGAACGTTTGGATAGGGTGATTGCTCGCTTGAGGAGAAGAGACGAAGACGAATACGAGGCCGGAGCTGATGATGATGATGAAGATAATGAAAAAGAGCTCGCACTGGAGCAACAATGAGTCGTTGTATTTTGTTTTTCAGTGTAACATTTTTCACAACTTTAATCAAAAGTAACCTTTTTTTATTATTATCTTGTAAAGCTTCACACGACACGAAGCCACATAAATGCAAGCAATAGCGAACTCCACTGTTCGCGCCGTATGATACAAATAAGATCACATGCGCGAAGCTACATTTGTGCAAACAAGGTTGGAGGCAAGTACTTCACGTCGTGTGAACATGCTACACATTACAACTATACTTTACCAATTCTTTGTCTCTTAGATCTCCACTGTTGCGATGCTAGTAGGGCCCTAGAATTTTGCCAAGCAACTTTCTGTTTTCTCGTCAGCATTATGCCAATGGTGTTTACGACTTCTGGGTTGCTCCTTAAAGCGACCTTCTTGTCGTATTTAGCCATCGCCCTTCTATAAAACCACTCTGTCATCTATCTTAGAGGCTTGGTTCCCACATTTCCAACCCCTCTTTGAGTGTTACGATGAAAGACTATTTTAGCTTGTTTATGCGACTTTTCCATGCCTTGTGCACTTCACACTTCTAGGCTTCCATACTTCCTAAAAAACCAAGGTGCATGAGCACAAAAGATGTGCAAGTAGTGCGTGACTTCACTCTCTCCCCATGCGTCTATGAAAGCTCTAATAAATTTGATATTCGCTTGCACGAACATTTCTGCATCTTCTCTTGTGAGGTCCATTCTCTGAATGTATGGGAACAATTCAGACAATGCATCCCATGCTTTTTTTTTTCCTCAATGCCGAGCGAATGCCATCTCATGCGGTCCCCGCTCCGCATCAACCAGCAATTTTCCAAATTCATAGACCTTTTCTCCCATCTGGTTTCCGTTCGAGCCTCTCTATGATTCTTTATGAAGCGTCCGCTTTCACCCCTCCAATTGACACCTTTACGAGGCACACTTGTTCTTCTGCCCGTTTCTCATCGAAGCTCTAATCTTACATTGCCACCATGCAAACACGCTTCGATAGAACATGTTCAAATCTGAATTCCTTCCTCTCTTCTCTTCTTGTGCGAAATGTTCCACACGATCTGCAGCTCAAAAATATCATCTTGTTTATGATTCTCACAAAGCCGCAAAGTGCGAGATATGAACCCTCTCTAATGGAATGTGGAAAATGCCATGGAACTTGGGATCTTCTTCTCCTGTATTAGGAGCATTTGCTTGGTTAAGGGACAAGGTTGAAACAGTCTTCCCAGTACTTGACTTCCTTGCATGATTGCAGTATAGACAACTTTTGCATGTTCCTTGTCCTCCTCCACTTATGTTGTACATTGCTTTCTCAGTTTTTAAATCAGACGCCAAGTAAAAAATTACTTTGTAAGATCCATAATGATGTACTTGCAATTTTTCCCCTCCCTCGAATCTAGATATTAGACTCGGGATGTCAGTTTGATTGAACACCCATTTCAATACCTCGTGGGCTTCTTTCTGAACTTTAAAGAGACCTAACCACCAGGTGTCATCTTCAGATTGACATGAGAACCATTTTTTGGCATGCTTCTTCTCCTCATCCGTCACCTCTACATCTTTTTTATTATTCTTGTCCCGGGGGATTCACACAGAAGACCCGTATAAACCTAGTGAGTGTGTGGAAGGGGGTTTTTTCTCGATGTTTTCGTACGTATACTAGGGGTTTAAATCCCCCTCTTACTGACATTCTAGTGTATTTTCTCCACGGAAGGGGTGTTTTTCCAACACTTTTGCGTACGTATATAGGGGTGTTTCTTCTCACCTTAAGCACGCAGGTGGCATATGCTCATGTGATAAAGGTGAATCCCCCGGGATTCTTCTTGCTCTTTGATTTAGTATGTGCAATTGCATTCTCAATTGCTCTATTCATGATGACAACGAATACTCTCTCATACTTCTCAAACTTGGTCAGTTCCATTTCATCCAATTTTATGCAAACTTCAATCTTACCATTAGTTTCTGCAACTGTTAAGTCATAGTATTTGACAAGGAATTGTAAGAGACTAACCAGGTCAACCCAAAGATTATTGCATTCATTCATTCCAACTATATCACAACAATCCTTGTCATTCTTATCATTTATGGCTATGGCAGGATCAGCACATTCAACGTGGTGCATCTCTACTAATATGGCATACACCATCTTTGTCCTAGTAACCCGTGTATTCTCAACAATTTGTGGACGTGGAGCGAACACTTTTTTTGTGCCCATTCTTTTCAATGCTTCGTGGAATGGCTTGAATAGAGAACGATAACCAAGCCTACTGATGCCTACATCATCACAAACAGTCTGTACATCTGTCGCTTCTAGCTTCTTGTAGATCTCTCCTAGTACCATTTCCAATACCATCTTCTTGAGAGAAGAGTTGTAGGGCTGACAAATCATGTCCACTATCTCCTTGTTTGTCGCTAGGTTCTTCACTACGTAACCAAGATTGCTTCTAGTTTTCCCAGATCTTAATTGGCCTTTGCTAGTGTTGTAAACGGACCTTGTGGCCGTGACCCTGCGTCTGAATGCACCGGATCCAAACTTCAGTTCCTCTATCGATCGAAAGTAATTCTTCCTTTCTCGCAAGCCAAGGGGTGTTTTCTTCAAATTCTTTAACCTACATTGAAGCCCAAAGTTTGCTCTTTCGAGCTCTTGGATCTTTTCTTGCAGTTGCCCTATCACCAACTTGGACTTGTCCACTTCGTATCTCAAAAAAGTTTCCCTCCCCAAGCCGTCATTCCTTTCCTTCATTACAGTGGAGTAATGAAGCGAGAGAAAAAAGAGCTGCTGGTTTAAGTTATAATTCTCTTGTGACAATCGGAAGCAGCTCATCTCAAGGAACTGTATTCGATTCCGAATGCCTTCATCCTCTCTCAATCTCTTACAATATCCCGGGGAGGCCGAGTTACCGTCACCACAAAATCAGACTAAACTTGAAACGCCCCGAAATGGCGGTTTCTTGCCACTCAACGGATCCAATGGATATAAACCGCCATCCGCCGGATGTCGACACTTTTTGAGCACAGAAGGCGCAACACGCCGAGGTCTAAGTTCTTATTTTTTAGACCTTCTTTTTGCGATTGAAGACCTGGAGCATATTTCGTGAGTCGGTTGGATCCTTATCCACATATCATTTGGAGCTTCCATACTGCGTGGATCGCACGGCGCAAAATGAAGGTGTACAATTTGTATGCCCCAGCACAATTCGCTTCGTGTGAGCCGAACGTCCGTACTAACCTCGTTTTTGAAATTTGCAACGTGCATATGGAAATCGAAAAGTCCATTCTCCTACAATCCATGCTTTTATACATTAATCAAATTCAAAATTCGAATTGTAGGGGGGCGGGAAGCCTGTATTGGGATGAAGTAAAGATCCCGGTTTACGAACTTTTAAGGCGCAATCGCAAATACGAAATGAAAGTCTGATACAATGCTTCAACCTACACATTCAAATTTTGAAATGTAGAAGGCGGGAAGCTTGTATGGCCATGGCCTCTAAATGAAAATAGCGCAAGACAAGAATCGGTGACGCGCATGCTTGGTATCTGACAAACCAAGAGACACCGTCATGAGTTGCCGGTATGCTATAATGCAAGTGGCTTTTTAGAAGTGCCACGTGTTGCATCAGTCTGTCTGACAACCAACAGAATTAAATACATATGGCGCCATGAATGTGCGATCCCCCTTATTCCGAGAGAATATTCCAAGCAAATCTGTAATTATGACTAGTTAAGGTGCCCAGCGTTGCTGGGCACATGTTGGAACTTATAATGTCCTGAATTTATAAATGATAAGCCTAATGCTAAAATGGCACAGCCTAACGTCATTGGATAGAGATTGAAAACCTATAAATAGTAAGGTTGCTATGCACGACCATAATAGGGATTTGATTTTATTAATATCTAAAACATTTTACATCACTATAAATATTTAATATTTAAGCTCCATTGGAAGAGAAAATAGGAAGGGGTTGAATTCCACAAACATCAATACAATAACATATTTTGACGTTATATAGATATGCACAATGTTTGGGCACAATCTAGAAGTTGTTTGCTTAAGAAGTTTAGAAAGTCTATGAAAAAAAAAAACATTATACATGCCATGTTTGAGAAGACATAAATAGAAGTTGTTTGCTTAAAAAGTTTAGAAAGTCTATGAATATCTATATGACATGCCATGTTTGTAGAAGACATAAAATAAATATAGGACGTTCCACTTTTAAGAGAAGGCATAAAAAAAAATACGTAGTCTAGGGTAGTCTATGGTAAACCATAAAAATCAAAAGGATATTGAAGAGCCATTGTATCTTTGAGCTCTAAATAAAGTGCAGAAAATATAATGACATAATACAATCCTGTAAATAATGCTTTTCAATGCATCATTTGTTCATAAAGCCTTGGAATTTAAAGGCTATAAACAACCTTGAATTATAAAAATACATCGCCCATCAAACTTTCGGTACATGCTACATCCAACATATGTTGGGAGCCTCTCTTTAAGTTCTTCCATCAAATAAATAATAACAAAACTTCATATTGCTGCCCCAATAATTCTGCAAGCTAAATCTGTAAAACATATGAGAAACATGATTAGCAATACCGCATACTAAATTTTGAAGTCAAAATGTGTGACATTTAAAATTCAATATGCATTTGAACTAAAACTGTTTCATATTTAAGGATTCAAAATTTGGCCATAAAAATGCCAATTCCCTTGCCTTCTTAGAAGGAATAATTAGCAGCTCATCACTACTTCTGAAGCTCCAAGAACCAACTGTAAGAAACTGGATTTCAGAGCAAGAAATTGAATTCTTCATGCCATTCTTAACTGTTGTTGGCTTTGCTCCAAGTGGCAATCTTTCAAGAAGTTTATAGCCTGAACATCTTGTGGTAATAATTTGTTAACATATGCATCAACCCACATAAGATCCATGTCTTGTGATATCCTCAAACATTTGATAAGGCCCACTGCAACGGATGAATGTCTTTCGTACCTAGAATGGAAACAACATATGAAAAAATATATTCAAGGTCATAACTGGGTGCTCCTGTTCTTAGAAGTAGATGAGCATGTAAAACATCCAAATAAGCAAAGTAAGAGAATGTATCATACCAGAATAGCTCCGATGTGTCTTGCACATGCTGGGTGTCATTTTGAACAGAAATAGACATTTGTAAAATGACCCTAGCATGGAAAGCTATGCAACCTGGCAATGGCGTTCCTTAGCGCGGAATCTCTTGGCGCCACATAGCTTAAAGAAAAGTGGCTATGGCCAATCCCATCTTCCCCAACCTTCCTCTGTCTATTGCTTCCTTACCTTAAGGTCTGATAAATATATTATGCTACACAGACCTGTATATGTTATTTTCTCCATCTTCTAGCAGATCAGTATGGATTTGCAATATTCCAGCAAAAGAGAATATGCATTGCTTCTAGTTATAGAAATCCCTTGCTCCAATATAATCTTTGGAGTACCAAGAGCATCATGAAAGAGCCCATTCCTGCATAGTTTGCTTAAAAAAAAAATGCAGTCCTGTAAAATCATCAGACCAGAACCCAATTCTAAGGCTAGAATATGCTTTGAAAGCAGTAGAAATGACGTGATTTTCAAGACAAACACACATGTTTACTTCTTGAACTCGCAGATAATTGCAACCAGACTGCTTCTTCTTGTTCACAGTAAAACCCTTTGTGGAATCAGTCCAGTTTAAGCCGCTTTTGTGAAGCAATGACTCCAAAGATTGCAACAACGGTGGAGGATTGTGGATTTGTCAAGATCTCCAATTTTCTTGGGCAACTCTGTAAAATCTTATGTTTTTCGTCTGCCTTCCACTTCAGTATTGAGTGGCTCTTATCCTTCCTATGCCCTTGATTGGCATTAGACACCGGAGGAGGAAATATGACATCATGCATATCTTTTATTTCTCTACCTACGCCTAAGAACAGCCATGCAAAAACGCGGTCCTTTGGCCTTCCAGAGTTAAGCTTTTGAAGCTTGAGTACCTGTAAAAGAAATAGAGCAAGAAAAAGCTTAGAAAAGCTTGAGGTACCTGTAAAGGAAATAGAGCAAGAAAAACCTAAGACATTATTATCTCAAGAAGCCCACCATAGCCTAGCTTATAAATTGTTACCTCAAGTCGCATCGCCTGTGCTTAAATCTGCCCTCGCTTTTCTGCCGTGACTTCCAGCCAGAATTACGTTAAAATACAAATCAATCTTTGCCTTTTGGATGATCCAGCCCCTTGCAAGCCAAGACACCTAGAAACACCAAAAAGATCGCATCTGGTTGCTCTACCACGAATTTATCACCACGAATTTTCTTTTCTTCCTGCTCTCTTGCTCCATCTGTAAATCTAGGAGATAATGGGCTCTAGGATGCTCTCTTCTTGCTTTATGGAATCTAATCCCTTCATGGATTGGAGATGGAACGTGAACTTCACCTGCAAGCCAGATCGGGACTCGTCCCCTGGATTGAAAAGTCGAGTACAGAGGAAGAGAGAAAATTACGATGGAAACAAAACCCTAGAAAAGAAAACAAAACATTATAATATAAGATAAGGATAAGGATAAGGGATATTCCAAGCAGAAAAGGATAAGGGATAAAGAGGAAGAGGATGGGGAAAGGAAGAAAAGGGGCACATGAAAAGGTGAGGAAAAGAGAACGAAAAAAGTGCATGGGAAAAAGGAAAGTGAAAAAGGAAAGGAAAAGGAAGGGAAAAGATGGGAAGGGTGGGGAATAGATGAAAAGGGAAGGGAAAAGGTCCTTACAGAAAAAAAGGAAGGGAAACAGGGAAAGGGGAAAGGAAAGGGAAGAGAAGGGAGAAGGGGATAAAAAGAAAACAAGAGAAGCAAAAAAAAAAAAGACGTGTATGGAAAAAATGAGAGAAAAAAAAGGAAAAGGAAAGTGTGTAGGAAAACGAAGAAAAAAGAAAAGGAGAATTGCGGGATAGAGCAAAGGAAAAGGGAAGAGGAAGGGTGTCGAATGCACAAAAGCCTCTTAAAGCTCAGCAATGTTGGGCCTGGTTTCTATTATATTAGATTTATAAAAAGGAGTTTGAGCTGAATAGGTTTTCGTCCACACAAATTTCCAACTTACGCCCAGCAAGGCTGGGCACCATTACTAGTTATATCTATGAATATAGACTATGACTTTGACTATGTTTTTTTGAAACATATAATCTGTCCCCACAATTGCATCATCAACAAACCAGTGCAACAATCGAAACAAGGAACTAATCAGCAGAGTTCAATCTAATATGCAGCTAGAGTACCTAGATATGTTGAAGGACAACGTGAACAAGAGCGCACTCCACCAAGGCGCTTCCAGCCAAGGAATCTGTACCAAGGGTTTGAAACAGCAACACCAGAAGAGGAACTATCTCAGATTAGGTCCGACATTCATGAGATAAGGGCATTGCTGGCAGGAGCAGCAGCAGCAGGGCAGGATCAGAATGTGCCATTGTCAGAAACACCAGCCAGCAGAACAGTGCAGCAAAGGAAGAGAAGCCAGAGAAGAAGGTCACCTAGCACGGAGCCCTCCGACTCTAGCTCAGACTCAGACTCCGGATCAGAAGAGTAGGAGGAGGAGAGACAGGACCACCGGGAGGATCCAAACCGTGACAGGGGCAGATCACAGTCTGATTACCAGAAGAAGGTTGACTCCGTGCTTAGCAACGTGTGGAAAGCCAAAAAGCTGGAGCAGTTCTCAGGAGACAGCAGATCTGGAATGGAAGCAGAGGCTTGGCTCGACGAGTTGAGTGAGTATGGCAATGCTTATGGCATGAAGGACAAGGACAAGGGCAGAGTGGCTACAACAAACTTGAAGGGAGCAGCCAGGATCTAGTGGAAGGGATATGCCAAAGCACATGGATTGAGCACGGACAGCTGCAGATTCAAGAAGTTTGCTAAGGCATTCAAGCGCTATTATGTACCAAGGGAACATAAGTGCAACATGATGCAGCAGTTCTACAGGTTGCAGCAAGGCAACAAATCAGTTCAGAAGTACACAGAGGAATTCATGAGACTAAGGCTTTATGTGCCAAAGTTGAGTGAAATGCATGCGGTGGAGGGTTATATTGAAGAGATCCGCAAGCTAGTAAGGGTAATAAACCCCAAGACCGTGTCAGAAGCAGAGTCCAAGGCAGTGAGTTTGTAAGGAACGGGACCGCAAGAGAATGCACCAAGGCAGTAGTACTTCCAGGATAAGGGAAAGGGCACAGGAGGCTGTAGTCCAAGAGCATCAAGTCCAGTAGCTAGCAGGCCTCAATACAACTCCAACTATGGGAAGCAGGGCAACGCAAGCAGTGGCAAGCAGGAAAAGAAACAAGTGAGCTTCAGGGAACAAGGAGGGGGCTCTAACTACTCCAAAGCCGTGAAACAGTTCTTGCAGTCCATCCCCAAAGAGAAGAAGCAGGATTGTATAGAAAAGCAGTTGTGCTTCAGATGCTTCCAGCCAGCGCATAGGACTCATAACTGCCCCTTGTTGATGAACATGGCATTGGCAAAAATGGGTTGGGAAACACCCACGGACGTGGACGAGGACGACGCCATAGACTACATCCAGGGTGAGTGCCATATTTTTGCCGCAATTGATACAGAGAATGTCGAAAGTCAGTACCAAGTCATCTCAACAACTGGGAAGGCCAAGTCCAAGTCTTTCATAGTGTTGATAGATACGGGAAGCACTCATAATTTAGCTTCTCCAAGGATGGTACAGATATTGAAGCTGAAGCCGTTGAAGTCCAAGCCTAGGTCAGTTGTGTTGGCTAGTGGAGCAGTCCGGCACACAGCAGGGAAGAGGATCCACTTCAACGTAGACTTGCCAGGCATCAGGGAGCGGAAGTCATGAACATAGGCAAGTATGACCTGATATAGGAATGGAATACCTTGGTCCAGCGGGAGCAGTAATTGATTATGGGAAGCAGAAAGTAACTTTGACAACGCCAGAGGGCAAAGTCATCAAGATCACAGGTAAAGAAGTAACCCCAATTATGCAATGCATGACTAGTGAAAAGTTTCTTAAGTGCATAAGAAAGGACCAAGTGGCCTATCTCCTTAAACTTGAGATTGAAGATCAAGAGACAGAAGAAGAGAAAGAGGCCAAAGACTTGAGCAAGCTCCCCAAGCCCATAGCGAAGTTGGTAAAGGAGTTCCACGACTTGTTTCCTGATGAAATTAAGCAGCTTCCGCCTTATAGAGGAGTAGAGTGTGAAATAGCACTCGAACCAGGCACCAAACCAACAAGCATACAGAATGTCGACCGAAGATTTGACGGAGTTAAAGAAGCAGCTGCAAGAATTGCTAGACCTAGGGTTCATTAGACCTAGTGTCTCTCCTTTTGGAGCGCCTACTCTATTTGTGAAGAAGAAAGATGGAAGCCTTAGGATGTGCGTTGACTATCATCAACGGAATAAGCACACGATCAAAAATAAGTATTGCAAGGAGCGAAGATCTTTTCCAAGATAGATCTCAGATCAGATTATCATCAGATCGGATCAAAGAAGAAGACATCCACAAGACAGCATTCAGGACAAGATATGGGCACTACGAGTTCACAATGATGCCTTTGGATTGTCTAATGCGCCAGCAACATTCATGAGACTGATGAATGACGTCTTCCGCAAGTTTCTAGACTCTTTCATCATAGTCTTCTTCGATGATATTCTAGTGTACAGTAAATCCCTGGAAGAACATGTCCAACATTTAAGAAAAGTGCTTGAAAAGCTAAGAAGGCATCAACTCTTTGTGAAGCTATCTAAGTGCACTTCGCAACAGAAAGGGTAGAATACTTGGGACATGTGATCACAGCGGAAGGCATCTCCACCGACCCTTACGAAGATTGAAGCAGTGATTGAATGGCCGGCACCGAAGAACGTCCATGAAGTGAGGAGTTTTCTTGGCCTAGCAGGGTATTACAGGAAGTTCGTCAAGAACTTTGCTAAGGTGGCAGCGCTACTGACAGATCTCAGCAAAGCAGGCAAGATAAAAGATTGGGTAACTCATTGGCAAAACAAGGCCCAGAAAGCATTTGGCACATTGAAGGAAGCCTTGGCAACCGTGCCAGTTTTGGTCTTGCCAGATCCAGCCAAAGACAAGCTTGTGGCGACAGACGCTAGCAGGATAGCAACAGGCGCAGTCCTTATGCAGGAGGAGAGGGTAGTGGCCTATGATTCGAAGAAGATGAATGAGGCGGAGCAGGTCAGGAGCTTCTGGCTATAGTAAGAGCTTTAAAAATTTGGAGGCATTATCTGTTGGGAAGGAAGTTCCAGCTAGATACAGATCATCAAAGCCTTCAATACATTTTCACACAGCCGCTCCTCAATTTGAGGCAAAGGAGGTGGATGGAATTCCTCAAGGAATATGACTTCGAGATAACGTATAAGTCTGGAAAGCTCAATGTGGTTGTAGATGCGCTTTTGAGGAAGCCTTTGGCGACGAGGATGCATTGTAATGCCATTTCAACGCTCACCAGTGAGTATGGCAAGAAAATTGAAGAGACCTTGCCAACAGATTCTGACTTCAAGGAGGCATGGGCAAGTCTTTGTAAGGAGGCAAGGACTGACAAGGAACGGGAAGTGTTCAGGCACTACAAGAAGGAGGGTAACTTTCTATATCACAGAAACAAATTGTGTGTACCAGAAACTTCAGGAGTAAGGAAGTTAATCCTCCATGATACACACAATAGTCCCATAGCAGGGCATGCAGGGTTTATGAAGACATATTTCAAGATAAGAAGTAGTTACTTCTGGCCTGGCATGAAGAAGCAGATAGCAAGATACATTCGTGAGTGCCAGGTATGTCAGCAGACAAAGGCGGAACAACTTCGAATCCCAGGTGTCTTGGAACTGTTGCCAGTACCCAATGCAAAGTGGGAAGTCATCAGTATAGACTTTATTACCGGGCTTCCAAGAACGGCAAGAGGCAAGGATGCACTTATGGTGGTGGTGGACAAGTTGTCCAGGATGGCACATTTTGTGCCCTATAGGAGTACAGATATGGCATTGGATACTGCTGTGTTGTTCACCAAGAAGATATTTAGACTCCACGACATGCCGAGGGAGATAATCTCGGACATGCATTCTAAGTTTATGAGTGCATTCTGGCAGGATCTCTTCGCCACCATTCAGACGAAGCTTTCGATGAGCACAGCATGCCACCTGCAGACGGATGGTCAGACGGAGCGAACCAATAGGATCATCGATGACATGCTGAGAAGTTATGTGTGAAACAAGCAGTCTAAGTGAGATGATTTCATCCACTTAGTAGAGTTCGCCTACAACAGCACCAAGCAGGAGTCATCCCAGATGTCTCCTTTTATGATCAACTATGGATATCAGTGTCTTACCCCCGATACTTGGCACAATCCAGTGTCAAAAGTGGAAGTCTCCCAGCAGATGCTTTCGGATATGCAAGAGTTGGTGGAGGAGGTAAGAGGGTACCTCCTAGCAGCAAGAAGCAGGCAGAAAAATGTAGCCGATAAGCATAGGACAATAAGAGAATTTGAGGTGGGAGACAAAGTGTGGTTGAAGATCAAGGTGAAGCAGGCCAAGCTCCGCATCGGCAATTGCAAGAAGCTTGCTCCAAGATGGGCTGGACCCTTCATGATAACCAAAAGAGTAGGTACCCAATCCTACATCTCAAAATCCATAGGGTTTTCCACGTAAGTCTCCTAAAGAGGCACATTCCTAATCCAGAGGAAGTATTGGAGACAAATGAGTTACTGGAAATGACAGACGGCCACCTTGGAATCGTCCCAGATGTTCTTCTTGACAGGGCCTATAAGAAGACAAGAAGATCCCAATTTCTCCAATACCTTGTGAAATGGAAGCACTTACCTATCGCATTTCGAGGATCAGGAGCAGGTCAAGGACCAGGTAACTAGTTATTCTGTTGTGCAAAGCCGCCTTTGGGCTAGGCAATAGGCTGGTTTAGCATGTTAGTTCAGCTCTAGAAGCCTTATCGATCCCGAGATCCTAAACTCTAACAAAGGAACCTAACTCTAGATGTTTAGGTAGATAGATTTGATGTTATTCTCTATTTCAGTTCTGTGATGTCGTATGCATTTCACTCTGTGACCTCCATGTATTGGGAAGGGGGGTAGAGGCCTAAAGCTATGTCGCAGATGATCCTAGATAGCCTACTAGTTCCCAATTACATGCGGCCCGTGCACAGGAGCCCGCCTGGTTGTGGGTGGCGGGGCTAGACCGGTCGACAAGGAGGAACTTGTCTCATCATGGACTAACCCCTCTGGTAGTAAGGCCTATCGGGGGTCTATGCGGGCTAGGCTTAATGGCTTGTCACTGAGTGTGGGCAAGGCATGAGCTCGACACTCGTGGGGTGATGCGTCACCTTCCATTGAGTTCAAGTCGAATACGGGCAGTGGCCCTCTAGCCGCCTGTGATGGGCATGGATGCCTCTGGAGGGGAGGAGACTCTCCTCCTGTCTCAGCGGGGCTGGGGAGATGCAACCCAGTAGTAGTAGCCCCTCTGGCTATTCACCCGGTAGGCTACGGTCAGGTCCCAATACTTTTCAACCTACTCTGCAAAGTGTGCACGGGAGGGGCGGATGGAGTGGACTACCCTAAGCCATGTTCTTATGCCAGCCAAATCCACTTGCCATGAATTCTGTCTGCACTGACTTCTGGAGGCCCAAGCCATCAGTCATCCCCCTTGAGTCTGAGCCCTAGGTAGGATTTTTCCTTTTTTCTGTTATCTTATATTATCTTATATTATAATGTTTTGGTGTAAGTGTTGGACCCAGCCCTAGATCGGACGGTCCAGAGTTTGAGTTCAAAGATTAACGGTCCAGATGTCTATGATTTTTTTTCCTTCTTCTCGCTCTACCAATTTAGGGTTCATGCAATGAGACACGCATCTGCCCGTAGTGTTCTAGACCCGCTTTGGCAAATATGGCTTTCAGAAGTGAGAGCAAAAGGCCATGTAGTTCCGGAAGCAAGATGCTGCATTCCTTCTACAAAAGCTGGCTGTTGCCCTGACGTCTAGGTCATCATTTGCATGACGTTTTTGCCTTGAAAAGGGTCTCGGATTTATGTGATCTCGGTTGCTTATGGAAGACAGAAGAAACAGAGGAGACAGATCGATGGCATAGGGTGGAAAGAGTACATGGAAATTTTCTAAGGAGCTTCAGGCTTCCGAATGACACCAAAATGGACGAGATCAAGGCCCAGGTCGACCATGATAGTTACAGTTCCAAAGACACAGCAGCCCAAGCCTTTCGTTCCATTGAAATTTCTGGTTTGACTTTTTTCTACAACTACATCCCAATTTTGTTTGGTCTTCTTTAAACAAAGAAAAGGTTGCTTTACTTTGTTGTAGAAAATATAGATATGGCATTGTTGTTGCTTGATAATCCTATATTGAATTCTCGCCAAAGGGAGGTCAAACAGAGATCTGCACCTCCAAAAGAGGCCCAATTATCATATCTCCTTTTTTTTTTATCCTGTGAATATTCTCTGTTTGCAATGCCGGTTATGATCTATATGTGAAAATATTCCTCTCTTTGAGTTGCCACAGATGGTCAGAGGAATGCAAAAGCAACTGCATGCAACCTTGCCTTTGAGTTGCCATAGATGGTCAGGGGACGCAAAAGCAACTGCAGCAACCTTGGAGGCAATGGAACTCTTTCAGGATATAACCATCATCCAATTAAATTGGGATTATGTCAACTCCAAAATCACGCCAACCTGCTATTGTCTTCTAGGGGGTTTTTGTTTTTTTTAATCTTTTTTTTTGGACTTCAAAAATAACATAAGGTTGCGATTCACGTGTGACTTTTCATATGCGAATTGAAATATGCAGAAATGAAGAGCAACTTGCTAACATAGATGAGACAAAAATTGCTTGCTCGATAGATGATAATATTAGGTTTGATAATAACAAATTGCATTATTTATGGAGGCAATTCGGACATCGAAATTATCGATACATGGCACAAATATCATACAAAAATATCATATATTCCAATAAAACATTAAGGGATCAATCCATGTTTTTCCACGTATTTAACAAGGTGTGGTTCCATGTCACCGTTCTATCCGATTAAGGTACGAATCTAACACTTCACCCAATCATCCCCATAGCCAAATTATGCATAATAGACACAAACTTCACCAGAAAATCATCTGTCGCCAAAGTTTTTGGATCGTAAGATGGTGGATTTAGGGCCTGTGTTTGATTGTAGAAGCATTTGAGAGCATCATCATCCACTATGATTATATCATCCTTATTCTCGATACCAAGTTCGTCCATCATATTACTCAAGTGTTTGATGAAGATAGGCTTGCCTGTTGGATCCTTGGGATTAGTGAACTTCACACATTTGTTCGATCCCAAAGGGTCAACCAATGTCTACGCATTTCCCCGGGGCCTCCAAAGTATCCTTGATGTTCCTTAGTTCCATGGATGACCAAATACCAATTGAAATAACTCAATGCCTCGTCTAGCATCTCCTTCAAGTGCGCCGCGGATAGATCCACTTGGTGTTTGATTCTACTGGTGTCTGATGAAACTGTTCTCTAGCCACTTTATTTTTGGAAAAGTCTTGCAAAGGACTCCGTTTAGGTCGAACACCACAACCTTCTTAGAAACGCAATGGAAGCGGGAAACATCAAACATGTATCCGGGTCAAGAAGATACGATAACACAAACAATACAAACGCCAAGCGTGATTTGAAATAGTCATAACCAAATCGCGGCCGGGCGTGATTTAGTTTGACAACGAAAAATAATCAAAGCACGCTTGGCGATTTAATTCAAAGGTAATACAAATTAAATCACGCAGCGTGGCTGTTTTCGTGGGCAAGGCCATACCTATCATCTTCAGTTTCGCTGCCGTCATCGGCGTCATTCTCCCCTTCGCCACCCTTAATCTTCGTCTTCTTCTGACTGTTAGAATTGTTATTTTCTATTAGTTCCGCTGCGTCCTTCACAACTGACATTATTTTACTATTGATTTGGCAAACACGTGAATCACTAGAGAGCCGTTGCCTTCATTTTCGGTTTCCCCTGCCAATTAGTTCATTGTTAACATCTACTCTATTGTTGCTTGCATCACCCGCAATGTGGGCAAGGATATTCCCTAAGTTCGCCGCCATCCGATTACTTTGAGCAACCGGTTTAGCAGCTATTTGTTCATTATTGCTTTCCTTATCGGTGCGCAGACACTAGTTCCCTCTCCGTATAACGTCCACTTTCGAATTGGACAAGTCTACGAGACTTTTGATTGCTGATGATTTCGGGTTGCCATAAGGGCCTTTAGGAGACTTGGCAAGCACATGCATGAGGAATAGTTCAAGAAAGTCTTTGGCTCGCTCATCACTCACAAAGCGATGACATCTTCTTGCACCCATAAGAGCTTTCGGGCAATATAACCTCCAACATGAAGCTCCAAGCGGGTTGTATCAATTGGAGCAAATGCCTCGACGGTAAAAGCACCATAGGCGGGGAAATCCATTTTTATTTAAGGGCCCTTCTCCTTATTTTGTAGCTCGTACTTGATTTCCCCACTTAGGAGGGGGTCGATCCTCATCCTCTTCGACTCATCACATTCGACTGATCCCGATCCGTATGAAAGAATATAGTTCTTAAGTCCGGATCATCTAGAAGAAAATATTCCCATGCACTGCTATTGTCACCCTTGGCCTTAGCAATATCATATTCCTCGTCTGATAGCATGGATATCATAATAAAGATCACATGTGCCATCTTCCGTTCTGTTTGCAGCTCATTATCCTTAACATCATATATTAGGCATCCCTCCCTAATAACTTTGAGGCACTCGGATCATGAGCAGCAGATAGTGCATGCAGATGTGACTCACCTGAAGGACAAACGATGACAATAGTGAAGGACCTCTCAGTTGTCAATCCTATACAGCTGGTAAAGAAGCTATTGTAGTCCTTCTGGTTCATGCCCATATCTCCTCTCCCACCCCTGCTGTCCAACACAAAGAGTGATATATTTTAAGGCGGAAGTTGAATCGGCAAGAGACTTTGTACCCAATGGAGACTGAATACTGGACAGTGTCGTCTTCTCCAGTAATCTTCTTCACAAGGGCCACTTTTCTTCTCAACTCAGCCAGTACCTTAGGGGGTAGAGTCTCCTTATGTTTTGTATTTTTAGCCTTCCAATTCTTTAGGAAGTCCTTTGACCAGAATACAAACTTCTTGATGTCATCATTTCTGACCTTGTATTTGTCCAAAGAATCCAATTTCGGATAATGCCACATCCCCGATAGCCTTTGTAACTCAGCTCCTACTGGTGACTTCATTGTAACGTACATCCTTTACATGGCTGCAAAGACTCAACGAAGGACATCCTATCCTTGGTGAAAGCACCCTTCTTGTATAAGACTTCCTTCTTTAAGCTAATCGGGTCTAAAACCCAAATGGTCTCGGGCCGTGCCTAGCCCCCGAGTCTTTCTCATCTCTGTCACATTCAAGTCAAAGATGCTTACATCAACAGAGGCACCCTACCCATAGTATCCGCAGCTTCCCTTGTGCATAAGCGCCCCGAATTCATTCCACTTGAGCCATACCGCCTCCTTATAAAACACAATCTTATACGAGTCTGTTGGTCCTAACTGCTGGATGAGCTTTTCGAAGGATCTGCAATGTCATCACCACCTTTTTTCTTTTGATTTTCTTGCGTCTTCTTCTTCTTCTCGTATAATTGTTCATGCGGCGAGTCCGCTCCAGCAGCTTGAATGCCTCGGACTTTGACCCGCTGCAATGCGGTGGGCAATGGGCAGCCATATTCCACCCATTGTTGATCGGGCGTATGCAGCTTGTTCAATTATGGACTGCAATAGTACGGACATTGAATCAGTATCATAGAATAGAAAACACGCCGATTTGAATAGAATTGATGAAGAGAAAAAATCACCGGGCGTGAAATGAATAAAGTTACTAATGCAATTCACGCCAGCGGCGTGCTTTCAAATCAAACCAATTCCACGCCAGGGTGTTTTCAAAATCGAATTCACGCCGGTGTTTTCAAATCAATTGGTTGACTTGAAAACACGCCCGGCGGAATTCATTGATTTGAAAAATACCGGCGCGGAATTGGTTTGATTTGGAAAGCACGCGGGCGTGAATACAATTTATGAAACCAGGTTGATTACCTTTTGTATAGAAATGTCTTCTCCATTTCATTCAAAGTTGGCCTGTTTGTTCTGCCTGCCTGATGATGGCCTTTTGTGCCTCAACGGAATGTTGCCCGCCGATGATGACATATTTAATATCATCACTTGATAATAGCTCACGGACGTTCGGCCCACACAAAGCAAGCTTGTTCGAGATCATATCCCAAGGTAGCACATCCGCCGCATAGGCATTTGACTGGATTACTAATCATGCTCAACAATCTCCATGGCATGTGCCGGATCATATCTTTCGCTAACATAAATGGAGCTTGGTGAACGGATGAGGGACTTCACATGGATGCAAAAGTTTCCTTAAGACCCAATGGATAATGGTCGAGTATTTATTCAGCTTGTTCATGGCCTCTAATTTGCGCCACTCGTCCTGTTCATTCTCAAAAACGAAGCCTCCATGCCTTCGATAAACTGCGGGTTGAACATCCTTCCCTAGATCTAGGACCCTCTTAGAAGCTTTCAAGTCGCCTAATTCCCTAGCTTGTCGCAAATAGTGACTTGGTGTCGATTTAGTGAACATGCCTCACGCACGGCCTATAACCCCTTGGCAAATAGATATTGGCGAATCGCTACATTGGTTGGCCAACCATACTTAAAACATGTCTCACCGATTCACATCCGGTCTTCATGAACGTATCCTTTATCGTTAGCTCTACAAAGTGAGTAAGTCCGGAAAGAGATCTTTCTTACATCGTTGTAATCTCCAAGAGCAATTTGCAGTTGGTGTCATCCTCTTCCTCACAAGAGATTAGGATCCCTTGTTTGGCCATCTTGTCTGCTTCCTTTTTCCTCGAGAAGAGAGTTAAACAAAGTTTAAAATGAAACGTACTTATTTGCTGGAAACGCACTTCAAAAGGAATCTTTGAAAGATTCCCTAAAATTCCCTTTAAAAAGTCCATTTTTATGTTTTTTTTGTGACAGGTGTGACAATTTAGTTAATTTAGGTACCTTTTTTGAGGGGTTGATTGAACATAACTCACATGCAAAAATTTTAAACAGCATTTTTTATCCTCCTAATTTAGAACAGAAAATAGTTACTTATATAAAGTGTGGCAGAAAAGGGGCAATAAAAAAAATAGCAAGGGTAGTAGAGTGACAAAGAAGTGATATATTCAAGGTTGTGAAAATTGTACAAAATTATGAACAAAATTGTCAAAAATATAGGACATTTTGACAGACAATCATCACCTGCACCAGGGTAAATTTTAAGGACCCTAAATTTTTTCGTATCCAAATAAAGGTTGGCTAAAGCTATAAAAAGAAGAGTCCGTACATTTTGTTTTTGGCGAAATGTGATACAGTCAAGCCCTTTAGTTTTCTTCCCACTTGGCGAAATTATAAAGTTCGTATAATTTAAAATTTCTTATGTTGGCAATTTTGTCTTTGTTGGTGGTAGCTAAACGACAGCTGTTGAACTCCTTGAACTAAGCAAGTTATCATGCGTATTTTAGTTGATATATTTAAAGAGAAGAGATAATGTGCGTGTATCTGTAGATTACAACAACAATAAAAAGATGATGATGATGATGGTGCATATCTAACCATGGGGTTGGGTCTGACAATCTTTCATATTCAGACGAACTACATTGTATGCTATGTGAATGGAAATAGCAAACATAATAAAAAAGGTGAAAGTTTTTTTCAATGTTAACATTGCAATAGTGTAATGGTCGTGGTTCTTCAATATGGCGATTCCTAAATGAAAGATATATCTGAATAGATTAGACATGGCTATTTGAATTGAAATGAGCGCGCCTAATCAGCTTCAGGGAAGGCGATTCAGCACGCCAATGCCGCAGTCAATCTCGGCTAAACTCTGAACGTCCAAAATTTTCCCCCTTTTGGAATGGCTAATTTTTTATTTTTTTTAAGAAATGACCCTTATAAACTTTAGCCACGAAATTTTAGTAGTGGTCTAAAAAATCGCCATTTGGCGAGTTTTAGCCTCTCTTTATTACCCTGACCTGCACTTTCTGTTCTTTACATGTTCGAGTCATCGGACAAACTTACATTTTGCAGCAAGATCAGGATGCATCTCATCCTCCGACTCATTTATTCCCTGATCACTTGAGCCTTCATCCTCAGCTTCACTCTCAAAACTGGATGTACTCGAACGATCTTCTTCCTCACTGTCTACAAGTGAGTCTTCATCATCATCTTTTTTTGCCACCTTTCTAGGTTGTTTGTCTAATCCACATGCTGACCTTATTAAAGTTTGAGTGACCATAACGTAACTTACTAGCAGCCGGTCGTAACAAAGTCATATGCAAGAACCTTTACTTCAGTTAGATCTATGACGGTGATTTGCTTTGGACTTTGCTCTCTTTCCCACTCTGTTTTTACCATCTCCAAAGTATAACTCCTAATCGAAAGCACCGGGCAGCATTTGTTCTCATCCGATTGCACTTTTAATTGAGTGGGAATTCCATCCTCTCTTGTTACCTCCGTACTTTAGCTAGCGAATGGCTTCCCAGATTCATCATTATCAGCTGGGACAGCTATGAGCATTCCTTTCTGAATCTCTGAGACTGAACCAGATACTCGAGCAACTTGTTGTGCCGTGCGTCTGGGGCCAGTGTACATGACTCTGTCATCTTCATCTGAGCTAGCCAATATCTCTACATGTTCCTCTTGATTCTCAACTTGCACAGGGAGAGTTTGCCTAGATGGCCAGTTGAATGTAACTGGTCTTCGACCTTGTAATGAAGCTTGCAACATGTCACGTTCTGAGAGAAAAAACTGAGGCCACCATAAAGCATCTGCCTCCCAAAGTGGTTAGAGCAGGACTGAATACTTGTCTCAATATAATCCAATGATTTGTTTGAGTCAAATGCTCTTCCCTCCTTTTTACTCTTTGTGATTTCTTTCAAGCTTTTTAGAGGCATTTGCTCTGCAGAGAGCATGGAACTAGTATTGGGGATGGTGCGAATGAATTGAATACCGCGGCCGGGTGCCACTTGCAAGGATGAGGCATATTTCTTTCCTTGTAAGATGGCCTTGCCATCTACAAGTGAAATTTTGATCTGATGCTGAAATGTAATGTTTCTCAAGGGCTCAATAGCACAGTGACCCAGTTGGTCTCTCCGAAAAATCCATTCCTTGAAATCATAAGTTTCTTCTAATAACTCGATGTCTGGACGAGGATTGTAAGAATCTTGGATAACCTCAATCATTGCTGGTAGGCTGAGTGCTTTTTTTCGAGCAAGACGTTTAGAGAACCTACTGAACATCTGATCAATTTGATCGTGTGTATGACCAACAAGCAGGAAACCAATCTTCACCTTCTTGAAGATTTGTTTCTCAACTAGCATAGCACAGTAAGCAAACAATGCCTGATTCTTATTTTCTCTTGTCGTGTTGTCTAGCTGAAGGTACAAAACCGGTGGTATATGTTCTAGATTGGAAAGAAGCTTATTCAAAATTGTGATAGTCAGATTTGGATCAGCATGAACGTTTGGATAGTTCAAAAATGCCTTGCAAGATAGTTTTCCATTAAATACCATAGCACCAACAACATGCAGGTGTATGAAATCTTCTTCAGCAGCATCCTTAGGCACATTGACAAAGTGTGGTAGGGTGGTCTTCTTCTGGTCCATTCCATCAATAACAACCGATATGTAGTTGAGTGGTTGCTCCAGTGCTTTCTTCCTATGTTTTGTCAATTTTCTCCTTTCTAAGGATTGTTGTTCTCTGTGCTTGTTCAGTTTCTCTTTCAATGCATCTGAAATGAAAACATGTTTAGGAAAGAACCTACTTTTAAGTAGAACTAGGCAAGAACACGTCCTGGAAGCTTACTTTTAGTGTGAAGTGTCCTTGCATTTTGTCTCTCGAAGCTTTTAATTGAGCATGTAGCACAAACAGACATCCTATGCTTTCTAGGAATAGACACGCTGAGAAAACTCTTTTTTTCGAGAAAGCACAAAAAGTAAGAGTAGCGGATAAAGCGTTCTCCGACCTCAACACACAGCTCCTTATAATTATCGTAGACTTCTTGTTTTGTGAAATTGTCACTCAAGTGGTACATAGGGCTGTTAGGGAGTTTCTCACAAGACTCCTTAAAGAAACCTTCCATCCAGGAAACACATTGAAGGGCATGAACTCTGGTTATACCTCCTGAATGGCAGTAGTCATTGATGCCTGGATTCTTGTCAAGCCTTTTCTTCAGGCGGTCAAGTCGTCTGCTGCCTAAAGCATGAATCAATTTGAAGGCCGTTTTGACGGGCGGTGTGGCCACCTCACCGTGTAACTAAACTTCTCACCACAATCTGGCCTAATATTGAAGGCCAAGTAGCCCCTTTGGTCTAGCAGAGTCATTGAACTGTAACTATCACGAATCAACCTCAATTCCTTTAGTCCAATCTTAAGCATACAACGTTGAGAACAACAGTGCTTTGTATGTGTTGCCCTCAAGTGAGCCTCGTCCATAAGTTTTTTTCTTCTAACGGTTGTACATGCTTTCTTGTGTAAGTTTCGCTTAAGATTCTTACTTGCAGAAGCTTTGAATTCGAACATAGAGTCTTGTGGCTTTGGCAGGTCCTCGTCTGAGATATCAACATGAGGTGTTTCTTCATCCGACATTGTAGGAACTGGCGTTGTACTTGTCGATGCAGTGAGACTAGGAACTGGCGTTGTTTGCCTTTCCCTTGGAAAAAGAAGTCGAGGCGGATGACGTAGTTGAGTAGCTCCAGAAGTCTCATAAAACACAGGAGTAGCATGGTGCTGACTACTTTCACTAGGAGTGGCATCCTGCAGTGCAACGGATGGTGATGGAGTCATGTGCGACCGTGTGGGCTGTCTAGGCTGAACCACGGGAGACGGACTAAAATGAACGGGAGGAGGGAGTCTGGGATCGGCTGGAGTAAAACGACTGGGTGGAGGACGGTTGCCTTGTTGTTCTGGAGGAGTGAAATGCATGGGTGGTGGCAAACGAAGCACAGGAGCAGGAGGTGGTGGCGTGAACTGCATTGGTGGTGGTAGCCGACGTGCACGAACAGGAGGGCTGGGGCTCTGAGTGTCAGAGTCAGAAGTTTCCTGGCCAGCAGCAACCGCTGGTGTGAAAACCATTGGTGGAGGTAGCCGGCGAGTAGGTTGTGGTGGCTCGGACGCTCTCTTCTCTCCAGCCATAGTAAGCTCGCAGGCACAGACGGTATAAATTTATACCGTGGAGAAGCACAAGAGACAGAGTGGTATAAATTTATACCAAAAGCGTATAAATTTATACAGTGGCAGTGGAAGCAAACAAGGAGCGTATAAATTTATACCGAGCAGAAGCACAAGAGACAAGAGTGGTATAAATTTACACAGAAAGCATACACATTGATACGAAAACTTTAGATCGCTGTATGTATAAACATATAGACAGAAAATATACGAAATGGCAAATGGCAGTACTACTTAAGGTAGGCGGAGGCGAGCTCATTTTCTGTATACGCAGTTTGGCTCGAAGGCGCTCGCGATCCGCCTTTTATACTTGCCCTTTTTTTCGACTTCCAGCAGCTATAAGGATCTTCATACGGACATGGCCACGTAAGTTTCGAACCCGTACCATTTCAAGTTTAGTTTTCTTTTAGAAGTTTAGACTTTCTCTAGGTCGTGGTCTTTCTGTATAAATTTATACAGTGGCTGAACCCCATCTGTATAAATTTATACCGGGTCTGAACATGTACAGCGTGGAGGTGTACTGAAAGAGGTCTCCACGGTATAAATTTATACCGTGTGAGTTCTTCTTTGTATAAATTTATACAGAGCAGGAGGCCGAACGTGTATAAATTTATACCGAAAGAGGTCTCCACGGTATAAATTTATACCGCGGGTTACTCTGCGGTATAAATTTATACCGCGAAGACCTCTTTCGGTATAAATTTATACCGAAAAGGCTCAGATCCTTTAAAAATGGTAGGAAACTACAGTGTTTTTGTAAATTTACAGTGTTTTTAGAGTTAGAGCACGGGAAAAAGCTGTGTTATAACACCTAAAGTAGCTTCTCAAAGACCACATTTTTAGTACAAAATTACTAAAGAAAGTAGTGTCGTTGCCTTGTCTGACGATCTTTAAGCCCGATTTTCTTGCGTTTTCAGCCAAAAGATCACACTTAAACTCAAAAATCAGCCACCAGCTCCAAAGCAACAGTCCTACGAACTCAGAGACGTGACATGGTACACACACAGGGGCGCTAGGGAACGCTACCCGACCGATTCGTACCTTTATCTTTGCAACAAGACAGGAAGGGGCAAGTTTAAGGCAGATGATTATTACCCGGCTGGAGAAATGACAAGTCTAGTGGCTTCACAAAACGAAGATGAAGTTATTATGACTTGCATTAATGACGAAGGGGATGTTGAGTACATCTTGAACACCACAATGTTCAGAATAAGCATGTGCAAGCCAAGAGACGTGTATGAGTACATTTCCGAGAACAACAAACTTGGCTACGTAAGTACTATGACCTCTTTTCTTTTGTTCAATGCTTCTCGTATAAATTTATACACAAGGAACGCTAACTGAGAATGCTTGACTGCAGGATATAGTAGACATTTTATCCTCCGTGATTCTTTGTCCTGAAAAAGCTCTTGTGAAGGGTCTCTGGTACCCACGTACTGTTGAAGACGTAGAAAGAGACCAAGAGGAGGTAGAGGAAGAGGAAGAGGAAGAGGAAGTTGTGGTCAAAGGAAAAGGAAAACGGCAAGCTTTGGTCACCACCACAGAGCCTCCTACGAAAAAATCAAGGAAGACCAAAGCATTGACTATTGGAGAATCAGCAGAAGCATTACAGAAGGCTCCAGGGGCAGATATTGTCATGAAAAGCGCAATTTTGAAACGTGTGAATGATTCAAAGCTTCTGAAACAAACAATCTCTTTAACCTTAAGCACTATCAAGCGACCGCCAAAGAATGAAGATGGGGTCAGGGTGCTTCAAGTTCGGAAGTTGTACGCAGCACATGTGGGCATACTGAAGCAAAGAATGAGAAGAAATCCACATGCCCATGTGTCTCCTCTGGTTGTTATGGTTAACAGAGAACAGGTCCAGGAGCTTAAGGATTACAGGAAGGCTGATTTTGAAGACTATACCTACTACGTTCTCGGAGGAACTCATAGTTACAAAGCCAGGAAAGAATTGTCTAAAGAAGAGAGCAGGAACGAGGTTTGGAAGAGTGTGGAAGCCCATATATATGTCGGGCTGACAGATGAGGAGGCCAAAGTTGTAGCTGTGAGTCACAACCTGGACAATGACTTCAGGTTGAAGATGAGCCTCATAGACAAAATTCGCTTCATGCACAGGGAATACATTGAGTTCAAGCAGTTGCATGGAGACGACTTTAAGAAGCAAAAGAACAAGCTCCAAGAACTTCGGGAGGCTTGTGTGACGGAATGTTGTCTAAGCTACGACACTGATAAGAAGCCTACGATGGCCGTAAAGCAGTATGACAACTACTTCCAACTTGCGTTCAGAGATGGCCAAGTAAGTATTTTCCCCTTTGTGTTTAAGTTTCTTACAGTGTTTACCAGATATGTGCATTTAAGGACAATTCCACCGCGTCCTGCATCGGTATAAATTTAAACCGGGCAATGCCACTGTATAAATTTATACCGGACCAGGACTCGGTATAAATTTATACCATTTTAAAACGCTGACGTTTAGAACCTCGGCGCACTACGGTATAAATTTATACGGAGGGCATGAATGGGATAAATTTATACCGAAGCCTCGCCTGCCTAGATTTATTTACTGCACAACTACCTTAGCCATTAAGCTGCAGAGTTAACGGTCCGAATTTTTAACCAGGTATGGGACCTGCAAGAAAGAATCTTCTGCATGTTTGAAGATGGTGAACTGAAAGAGCAATCCAGCAGCGGTGGCACAAAACCAAAAAAAGTTTCTGAGTCCAAACAGAAAAACATGAGCATAGTGCCATGGACACAATTACAGGGTTTGAAGAGCAAGGAAATATTTGTGCGGCTTCTTGAAAAAGTTGTTGCGAAAGAATTTACTCTCGACGAAATGGCTAAGGAAGCTAAAACGTAAGTAGACTTTACTATGCACTGTACTCAAACCATATCTAACTCTCTCCTTCGTTGCAGTCAGAAGGACATTGTCACATGCCAGTCGGAGTTAATGAAGCAACTGAATTTAGAAGACTGGGAGGAGTGCAAACTTCTTTACCCGACATGTACAACAGACAGTGTAATAAGAGAACATGCTGTCAACTTTAGTGGCTGGGTGAGTTTGTAAGAAGAACTGCTTTGTGATTTTGTGCTTTTGTGCCTCTGCCTTACTCCTTTGTTACAAAACAAGAAGAAAGGTCTGCCAGCAGGCTTCTTGAATCTGGTTCGAAGGGCAAAAGAGGAAAGGCAAAGATTAAAAGCCATCGAACAGGGCAAGCATGTAGCTGAAAGCAGTTCTGAGGGTGGCTACGAAAGATTTACAACATATGGTCAAGACTGCTTGTACAAAGTTGTACACGGTGACTGCACCAAACTAGGGACACTGTTGGATAAGCAGAACTTCACATTGTGTATAGCAGACATTCCCTATGGTTTTCAGATCAAGGACAGCGTGTTTGATGATGAAGCCTTTACTCATGTGCAAGTGAAGGCTTTTTTGGATGGTCTTAAGGATATCACGTTGTCTGCAAACTGGAGAGTCATAATTTTTCACTCCGACCTTCAAACGATGTCTGTGTTAAAACCCGTGTCATTAGTCTGCAACGCCGGCTTTGAAAACTGCATCTGGTAAGACTCGGTGTCCCTTGCTTTTTGTATTTTTAAAAGATTTTGCTGCCCAAAACTCCGCGGTATAAATTTATACAGCAGGAGACCCCGCGGTATAAATTTATACAGCAGGAGACCCCTCGGTATAAATTTATACAGCAGGAGACCCTGCGGTATAAATTTATACAGCAGACCTTATACCGTGTGCTTTCCACTTACCGTGTGTTTTCTGCTCTAGGCTGAAGACAAACGTTAAGGGTCATGGTGGTGGTCCACGGCTAGTCAGCTGCTTCGAACATTTTCACATAGGTTACTACAGCGCTGACACCAAGAAGACCATGGTGCACTTTAACACTCAAGGTGAGAAGACCCCACCGTGCAATGCATTCCAATTCCCAGCCGTCTTACAGAAGCTGAGAGACCCGCAGAGGCAAGGCGCTGTGGTGTCCCACTACCAGAAACCCCAAAGGCTAATCAACAATCTTATACAATGGTTTTCACGCCCTGGGGACTGGGTTTTGGATGCTTTTTCAGGAAGTGGTACCACAGCTATATGCGCTCTTAAGCAGGGGCGTAACGTGGTGTCAGTTGACATTGACCCAGACAAAATCAGCTTCATCAGGACTCGAATCAACTCCTGCGAGTCCTTTCCAGATGAAAATGAGGAGTTGGGAGCGAAAAATGGTGCTGGGGATGCCAAAGGCACCTACACTGAAATCCAGCCTCCTATTACAGGAAGAAAAGACGAGGAGGTGGAGTTTGTAGACCTCGAACCAGTGGAGGTACAGCCCCCCAAGGAGCCAGTTCCAGTGCCATTAGAATCAGGAGCAGGTGCCTCAGGCTTTGTGGCATCACAAGAAACAGAGCAACAGGGAGATGGGAGCCCTGTAGACTGGAAGGAGCCTCCCGTCGTATAAATTTATACCGACAGGTTTCAATTTCAAAATGTCGGTATAGATTTATACGAGGTTCTGTAAATTATTTTCTATGATATTCGCATTTAATGCCTTTTGTATTGTTTTGGAAATCCACTAAGAAAGTTAAAATTGATTCTCTTATTCTGTCTCCAGCAATGTCTAATTACAGTAACTACTACTTCTTTTCCACATACTATTTTTTACTTTTTGTAAATTGCACTTTAAAGGCATTTTCAGATTTCTTGTACAAAAGGACACACTGCTTATGCTCCCTTTTTAACAACAATTAATTTTTTGGTTCTTCAATATTTGCTTTAACCTCTTAAAAACAGTCCCTTTTTTTTTTTCTTTTTTTTCCAAACACATTTCTTTAAAAATGCTACTTTTTATGGGATTTATTGACTGCCAAGTGTTCAACAATCTTTCCTGCTCCCTTTTTTGGTTCTTTTTTGAACTTTCAAAAAATTTCAAAGGAATCTTTCAAACGCACTTCTTAAATAAGTGCGTTTCATTTTAAACCTTGTTGTTAAGTCGAGCTTGCCATTTGTCTTGGCAAGGTCAACGTACCACTCGGCACCCTCGTCCATTTCCTCTTCAGGGCAGGCAGGGTCAGTGGTTGCTATAAGAATCGGCCCTTCATCATCTAAGGTGAGATCATATGGTACTGCATCTGGGTCGTCTGCCCTTGCTTTCTTGGCAGGATTAGAACCCGAATTATTAGGGGTTTTCTTCCTCTTGAGCACTGCAAATGAAGATGAGCACTTTTTAGAGTACTTTTCAGAACAAGAGATCACGCTTGGCGTGCATTTAAACCTAAATTAGTACAAATCACGCTTGGCGTGTTGGTAGCTCCTATTATTGACCATGCTATGCGTGAATTTGAAACTAAATTATTTTGCATCCACATTTTAAGCTACATACCCTTCATGAATCCATATTTCACACTATTTAACCTCATTGAACATTGCTATCTCCAACTGTCTAACACCGCTATATTCTATATATAAAAGCGAGCAAAATTATGTTCTCTGTAATGGACAATCGAGCATTAACCGATGTTAATACTTAAAATTCATGCAAAGCATAATAACTCAAACTCATGCAAAGCATATTAGTGAAAGGAAATATCTCAAATTCATGCAAGCATAATACTCTCCACACAAATGTGTATTACGTGGCAAATTAAATACCTTGAATAGGGTTTGTGGTATTACGATCAACGTCCTCAAGCTTGAGAAGTGCCGGGTTATGGGATTCCTCTTCCACCGCTTCCCTCGGCCCGTCCGCCTCGACCTCGATTCGCTTTAGAAGACATCTCCTGAGTCGCCTAGTAACAGAGTCGGAAGGTCGGATTGACACGCTTTGAGTACTTTCAAGAAATAGCTTTTTCTACCTGTCACGAGAAATAGAGAAATTTGAATTTCAAGAAAACACAAAATGCGGTTTGAAATATTCTTGACACATACAAATAATAATGGCGAAGACGTCCATTCAGACTTCTTTCATTAAGTTTTTAAAACCAATCTACCCAAAAAGTATCCCGCCAAATTTATCCCGCCTAAACGTAGTTAACCTAATCTTTCTTCTAATTGAATTTTCCCGACCGCGAGTTTCCATGGCGCCTTCAGCTTCTCAAATCACCTGAGGAGACTCAAATCAGCTTCTCAAGAATGGCTCTGCACTCGGTACTCATCTCATTCCAATAGCTTGAACATTAATTTCCAATAGTAGGTGTCGAATAGCAATTTTCTCAAGTGTCGAAGATGAATGTTTCATGTTAACTACAAATCAGAAAAGGAAAGTAGGATTATGCAAGATCGACTCCATCGATCCGGATCAGAATTGTCATGGAATTCGCCGGGGATAAGTATGTCCGAAAGTTCTGATGATTAGCTGGGCCGCGCTATGGATGAAGCTTTACCTCGCAGACACCCGGTGGGGATACTGAGTTGGAGAAAGTGTTGGAACATTTGTTGCATGGCCAAGAAACCGCTTAAAAAGGTATGTAACATGTATTACATTGTAGAAATATAGAAGTAGACAAAATTTGTTGTATTCATTGGAAAAAAAGATTACAATTGTATATAACTGGATAAACCGGATAAACCTGGATCTTTTGTTTCAAGCCCGATCCCATCGAGTAGCCGGGCTATCGATACTCCCATTTCCATTGGGGCATAGTGAATTCTTTTCGTAAAAACCCAAAGAAAAACACCGGGCTCTAGCTCCACCACCCCGCCGCTTCCACCACCTCCTGCTCCCGCTCCCGCCTCTGCCTCACTTTGCTCCATTGGTTGAACCTCCAATGCATCATTATATAGCCCTGGTGGTAGTGGTTCCATTGGTTGAGCCATCTCCATTGCATATATACTTTGTGGTAGTGGTTCGTGTTGGGGCATCCGGGCATAGAGGCTAACCACTAAGAAACACAGACTCCTCATTTTGAATCTCGAAATGACGGATGCGTAGATTCACTCTCGATCAATGCATGTACCGCATTCGAAGTGATTAGATAAGAGGGCCAGCCTCGTCGGCGATTGCAAGGGCCCCGAGCCGGATCTATCATTGCCCTGCGCTCTCGCCTGCCATCATCATTGCTTGATCCAAGTACCTGTGGGTTGTAAGATCGGTGCTTCCACCGGACGGGTGCTCATTTTAGTGGGTTCAACCTGACCGAGATTGGAGCCGGGAACCGAGCGGGGCCGTGGATTGCTGGCCCAAATGTAATTCCAATGCATCTTCGTCACCAACCGGGTGATTAATGTAACTTGGCATCTATCAATAGGAAGTGAGCTTGAGTATCGCGATTCACGCCATCGTGTTATATTTATTTATTTATAAACTTAGAAACTCAAAAAGACACGCCGGCGTGTTTAGCGTAAAAGTTGAAAGTAGGGATACAATTGTTTTGCACGCCGTGTAAACCGCTATATAGGAAAAACTAGACGCCGTTGCAGTATTCGTGAGAGAGGGAAAAAATCAGACAGATAGATAAGTAATAGATAGCATGTGCAATTATTTACGGTAAATAATTGCCCGGCCTTTTATCTATTTACTTATCTATCCAGACCTTTTTTCTCTCTCACGAGTGCATGCCGGCGGTATTCATGAAGGTTAGCATAAAACACGCTTTAGCGTGTTTCAAATATTATCTTTCAGATTTTTCTAATGCTTTCTACTACACTTATTCATAATAGAAACTTGCATGCAATAGCATGATTAATTCGTGAAGAGAAACTCAAGAATTTACTCGAAACAAAAAGAAGCGGATGAAGTTTATAAAAACTATTACGGTTTTCATAAACATCATCGCTTCCCTCGCCGAAAGCAAATGCAAAAGCTTGTCTTCTTGGATTAAACCTCGCCATTGAGATGCAACTTAAAACTAAATGAAAACTAACCTTGAGTTCGGGAGGTCGGAAGGATTCAAGAACGGAGGACTATGCTTGTGGTTTTAATTCGAGGCTTTTCGATTCATGGACCTTAGTCCTCTCTACTGGATGCTCTGTAACTAAAAGGCGGAGTCTTTTAGTAAGTTAGGAATTGCCGAAACCGGACATCTAACATTCTTTGAATATAAATCTGCTCACCAAGATTTCGGGACGGATCCAAACAGCCAGGTTTAAACCGACAAATCGTATGAAGGAAGGAAGAAAATGTAGGAACTTTGAGAGCGTAAAATGGATTTATATAGGCATAATTAGAAATAAGTTAGCGTGAATAATTGATTGCTTGAATTAACATCACCGGGCGCACGGTCTTCCGCCGCACATGACATGTATATGGTATATATGGAGAATATTGCATTTCATGCAATAAATTCTCTGACATTTTATTCCATTTATTGCATTCGAAAAAATAGAATTTAGAAATTTTATATAGGCTAACTTAAAAATGATTTTAAAGGCAAAGTTATCAAGGCTAAAAAATGACTTGTAAGGTTGGGGAATTGTTTTAGGTCGTATAGGAAAATTTCCTATGGTTACTGTGATGCATCAGAGATTTCTCATGTGGTTGATTTATAGTGTTCCCGAGACTTTGTTGAGACAAAATTTGCAGATACAAAATTTTAGAGAGACAAAATTTTAGAGAAAACAGCTTCGTGCCAAAATAATTGGAGAATACAGTTTGATTTTATCCAAAAAAATTTATGTACAGAAAAATTGTTTGAAGAAAACTGTTTGAAGACAAAGTTTATGAAGAAAACTGTTTGATTTCATTAAAAACAGTTGTATGTACAGATGCCCGAAGGCTTGGAAGCAGTTGCCCGAAGGCTTTTCACACAATTTACAGAAAAAAAATGCCCGGAGGCGTGTCCAAAACTTCTGTAAGAATGGAAACAAAAAATGGGCCGCCCGGGATCTGCATCACTCTTCTTCCACGCCTGCAACAAAGAAGAAAGAAAGGTGTTAGAAAAGAAAGAAAGGTGCAAAAACAAAAAACAAAAAGAAATCACATGCAAACCTGATTCATCTCTTAACCACTCCAAAACCGGGTGAATTGTGTAACCTTCTTCCCCTCCTCCTCCTCCTCCTCCTCCTCCTCCTCCTCCTCCTCCTCCTCCTCGATTTCATTTCTCTGTTTTGTGGTCAAGCCAACCCCCGGGCGCAGAGGTCATGTGCTCTTGGGAGGACATCTCCTCCTCTTCCTCCTCTTCCTCCTCTTCATAATCAGAGGAATCAGAGGAGCTCAACTCCTCCTCTTCCATGTCGAATCGGGAATCATCCTCCAATCGGAATCGAGGGAGAATTGGGAAAGAAAAAATCAGGGAGGGGGAATTGAGCGGGAGTTCTTCAACCCGACGCCTCTTTGAGAGACCTCGGGTTCTTCATGAAGGTCGTTAATCGAGACCCAACACTTCATGGCATGGCAGAAAAAAAAAAAATTGGGACAGAATGGAGGTCTTGAGAGCGTGAACCGGATTTATATAGGGTTAATTAGAAATTAGCGTGAATAATTTATTGCCTCAAATAACACGCCAGGCGTACGAAATTCCCGCCAGCTATATCATCTAGGGTATATTATTATGGATAATAAATTCTCACGTCTATTAGTTATATGTCTTTTCGTAATCATATATCCAAATTTTCGATAATTAAAATTTGGATATATTTATATAAATGTCATTTCCTTGTTGTTGCCAATTTAAAATTTTGTTTTAAATGATTTCGTTTACGCCCATTGTTATTATTATATTAAACCTATTTCCAAGGAATTTCTTGCTTTTAAAAAAATTTGATTTACCTCTACATATTCCATAAATGTACGTACTTTTTTTATCTTATGGTGTAATAATTTTTTCCTACTCATTGACTAAAAAGGGTGCAATTTGCCTAGGTCAATGGTGCCTCTCCAACTCAAGATGGTGTGCAACATATTGAAAAGAGCAATATCAATGAAAAACCAACTCCTAGCAAGAATGTTGAAGAAAAACAATTAGTCCTCTATAGTAGGGTGCAATGGAGGAACAAGAAGGTGAGAATCATGCACAAGTGCAACAAGGAAATAGTAGGCCAAGGAGTCATTGTGCTAGCAGATCCCGGTTAAGCCAAGTTAATGATGAAAGGCTAGGGGAAGACATTATTGGTATTGCAATTTTAGATGTTGGAAGACAACCGAAAGGTAAAGGTTTGGGTGACAAGGAATGTTTTGGTTGTGTCAAGCAATTGGAGGTTCCTTGCATCATGGCATGGCCTATAAGTAGTGTTCAATTTGTGGAGGATTATATTTTTCCAGAGCCTGAGGTTGTTGGGGACAATGATTGTCTTGATATTGATCCATTGGCAGTTGGAACTCTAAACCTAGGCAAAAGGGGAGAAGTATCAGTTGCCAGACATTATCCTAGCAAAAGAGCCAAGTTGATTAGTGACACCAAACGTGAGACAATAGTGAAGGTTAGGGGCTCAGATTGTTGTTGGAGTGATTGTATACAATTCTTCACAATAGAACAATTGGTGGAAGCAAGAGCCACTTTTCAAGAGTATAATTTGTTGATGAGAGGAGGACCTACATGTACACAATCTTCGAGCATGCACTTCAAGATGAAAGAAACCCAAACAGAAAAAGATACCCTTTGCTAGGCAAATGGATATGTGCAAAATGGCATAATTGGCAAAAAAAACAGGCAGAGGGGAACAGGATTGCTTTACATGGAAATAATGGTTTGTTGAGACCAACAGCTAGGACCTTGGCTGCCAGGGAGATATTTGAAAAATATATTGATTTCAATGCAGAGTCTATGCCACACAAAAGCAGAAGGGATGAAAAGGGAAGAGCAGTTGTTGAGAAAAGGTTGCCATCACATTGTACTCAAAAGAGTATTTTGGAAGAAGTGAATTCCCTACTTCAAGAATTGGGAATTCTTCCAATATCCCAACCTAGCTTTAGTAGGTTATGGAAGAAGCATTTCAATCATGTCACCATAGCAACTTCAAACAACTTTACAAAGTGCAATTTATGTGCTAAGTTGAAGGAGACTCTTGATAAGACTGTGCAACCTAGTCAAAGGGCTAGGATAAGGGAGCATATGAAGGACCATATGACTGACCAACTATCATGTAGATCATGTTATTGGATGTGGAGGACTTTATCTGCATTGGAACCCAATAACTATTTATGTATTATACATGACAAGATGGACCAGCAAAAGACTTGTCTTCCACAATTCAAGTACATACCAAAGTCATGTGGAAGATCATACCCTTCTGCATCTCAATGGTGGGGCAATCTTGCATGGGCGTAATCAAACCTACTATGGCCATTTTAGTTTGGAGTTGTGGAGTGATGGTCCAGATTTTCATATTGGGAGTATCATGAGGTGTTTGAGAAACTATGAAAATGGATACAATGGTCACCTCCAGGACCTTACAGCTAGCCAGGCACTACATAGAGCATTGTTAGATTGAAACCCTAACAATATTGAAAAGTTCAGCAAGGCAAGGTTTAGGAAGCATGGGTCTAATGAACATGTTGGAGCTTCAACTTCACGTGCTAAACCTCAAGATCTACCCAAAAGGTTTCTCTTGCAACTTGATAGTTGTCTTTGGCCAAAATAAGAACAGGTGGATGTTTTCTTTCCTATCCTACTTAACATTTGTGGGGATATTTGAAAGAGTTAATTTAGGGTTTCTTATGCCCGGGCATACCCATGAGGATGTGGATGCATTATTTGGCAAATATAGTTGTATACTGAAGTAGCAAACAGTGACCAACTTTCCTAGGCTAATGGAAATCTTGCATGAATGCACTACTCCAAACCCTATAGCTTCTCTCATAGAAGAAGTGCCCGATTGGAAGAGCTTTGTGGATGGTTATACATTGGATCTTGAAGGTCATTCCGTGCCTGCAGTTCACTTTTTGGGTGAGAGATGGGATTCCAATCTTCCAATGGAAGATGAGACCTTCAGAGGATGAGTGGAGAGGAGGGGAGGAAATATGGCGTAGAGATGAGAATGGCAAGCCTATGATACCTCTAGGTCAACCAAAAGCTTTAAAACCTACTAAAGAAGTGAAGCAATTGGGATTGACTAAGGAAGGAATCCAAGACTATAAAAAGCATTGGCAAACCAATCCAGATGACACCAACCGTGCCTTGGTGGCTTCTTTGGAAGAAGGTGATTAACTTTGTTGGGGAGATAGACACATCCTCGGATGAATTGAAAGAAGGGTGGTTGCCTAAAACTAGGTGGAAGACCTTAGCAGTCTTTGAGGATTTTGATGACACTGTAAGTAGCATTCGTAAGCAATATGCTCCTCCTCCTTCTGACAAACACTATGTTGGTCCTAAGAACAATAGGCCAAAGTTTCTAGGCATGGATGCTTATGAACCTTCCACTGACTTGGAATGCCACCAATTTGTGGTAGTAAAGCCATCAGATTTAGATACATATCCAGTGTGGTTGGGGTTCACTATCTCTGATATTTGCAAAGAAGAAGGTAATATTAACTTCAACCATGTGGGTGGAATGGTGGTGTCCAAAGGCATCAGTTGACCAACGATTCGGATAAAGAAAGGTACTCAGATTGTTGGACAAAGAGATGGAGGAGAAACCGAAAGTGATCCCGATCTTTGGCTAGACTATGAAAGTGTTTTGTACTCATGGACTCCAAACACTATTCCAGCTAGAAATGCGAGAATTACAATACCTCAGGATGTCAGGAAGAAGGCTATGATATCATTGGGGGTGCTTGAAGAAAGTTGAATAACTATGTAAATTTTTGTTATCACGTTTTTATGATATGGTGCTATATTGTGAAATATTGACTATTTTGTAAATAACATGATATTACGTTTTCATAATTTTGAGGTGAAATGTGTGAATTTGAATATGCTACTAAAAACATGCAATATGAAATTTGTCCCAAAATTAAGACATAAACCCAATTTAATTGAATGATGGTTATATGCCCCAGCGAGGTATTATATCTTGGAATGTTGTTCTTTCAGGTTATTGTCAAGATGGATCCCTAGAGTATGTATTACAATTCTTTCACCAGATGCCACAACATGATTTAGTTTCCCGGAATGCTATGATTTCTGCTTATGGTCGTTGTGGTGTGCGATGTTGGCTACTCTGATTTTCAATTCCAGTGGAGCTTTAATGTTGGGCAATATTTTTCAGGCATAAGGATGACTGTGAATGTGGAGCATGTAAAGATCTGAATAAAGAATGTTACATTGAAAATTCTATATGCAACTTTTCTTTCTTTGGAGCGTCTTCTATTGTCTTTCACTTCTGACAATGGAGCTCAACATTTTGAGACATCTTGAACATTTTCCTGATTCGCTCTTACTTTCTTTACTTTGATTTACGATGTTGTGCATGTAATTTCTGTATTTCTGTGAAAATGAAGACGCAATATTATGATTTTGGCACCTTTTAATGTATATTTTGGTTTGTTGTAGGCAGAGCTTGGATTAAGGTCAATAGGCTTAGCTATCTTCAGTGATGTTTTCTAGCATATTATGCGAGCTGTTACGATGGAAACCACTTGAATAACTTGAATATAAGGAGGCATACACTTGAATATAAGGAGGCATACAGAGGCACATAAAGATCTTTGAATAAAGAATGTTCCAATGCTCGGGCTATATTTGCAATACTGGAGTTATATTCTACGAGTTCAAATGTCTGTGCTCTTAGGTGCCCCATTGCCTTTGGAAAAGCCCCTTCTGTTTCATGGAGTTTAATTGTCTTGCACGAAGATTATAATATAGGTGGAGATCATGCACATGTTGTGAGTGTTAAACTGTGGATTGAAGAAAGAATTACAGATTTTACTTGGAATAGCTGGTGCAATCCATTCTTAGCCATGCTTGGCATTGATGAAAGTTCCCGATTTGATGTCAGAGGCTCCATCAATTGTATCTTCTTGCTGAGCCATAGAACCCAGTGTTCTTGCTGCAAATGTTACAGTAGAGCATTATGTTTTCTGAAGAGCAAAAGGCAAAGATGAGGCACTATTATGCTGCCTGTTGAATGATGCATTGATATTAGTCTCTAACGACGAAGATCTAGAAAATATGAGTGGAGGAGTATGATTGGAGGGTTATGTGTTCAAGATCACTATAAGGATGCTTTACTCATGAAGCAAGTGCCCAAAGCTGGACGTGTGTTGCTTTTGTTGCATAGAGGTACAAGCTTTTTTTGAAGTTTCTTGCAACCCACTTTTCTTCTCTCTTTATCTTTGTATTTTTGCATTTGCTTTTTATCTTTGTTTCTCTACATAATATTTGGAATGAGCAGAAGTCCTTCAACATTTCATTTAGGGACAAATTTGAGTTCACTATCACAAATATCACCTTTATAAATATCACCTTTATTGTGGATTGGATTTTGCCACAAAATATTGTGCTTTGATATAAGACATCCATTTTGTTAATTACAACACAAAGGATGCAACTCTTACCACCTAACACAATGGCCTTTGCAAAACCAATTCCTTAAAAAGAAAAATGCACAAAAAGACATCTTTTGCCTTTCCCCTTTAGCTAGGTTTAAAATATCAATAGAGGAGCATAAAACTTTAACATTTTTTGACAGCTAATTCATAATGATGGAAGAACGAAAAAGAAGGCTTTCATATGCGAGAAATAATTACAAGGCGAAACATGCTAGAGAGACACCTCAAAACCAATTCATGGAAAAGAAAAATGCAAAAAGCTGGAGTCTATACCAAATATACTAAAGGCAAGTCTTAAGCTCAGACCACCTCAATAAGTTTAGGTAGATTGGATACTTTGTTTTCCAAATGATTTTGTTGACGGGGTTGTAACCATACCCACATGGCAGATGTAATACGAAGATTATAAGTTCGGCATTGCCACATGCCACACATGTTAGCTCAAATGCAAATACAAGCTTCACTAAATACAAATGTCAAAACAACTTCGTTTAACTTATTCATATGTACAAGCTACACCCGCACCTCTTTCGACAACGTATCTATGCCAAAAGAACCTTATTTTTACTCTTTAAAGGGTAACGTTTTTACAAAAGGGTGCCTAAAGAGTTAATACTGCACTATTGTTCATATAACTCTACAGGGTTCCCAACTAATCCCTAGCAATGTTTCGCACTGTTACTAGCTATCTTTAGATATTTTGTTGTAATAAAAGGTTACTGTGCATTTTTCTCATTGCATTCACATACACAAATATCCAACTTATGCCCAGCAACGCTGGGCACCATTACTAGTTGCTTATGTTGATGTTGTTATCTCTGTGACGTTTATGATGCGTTCACCCTTCGAGGTGATTGTATTGATATATTGTATTATGTGCTCATGTTTACTCACGCTTCCGCAGATAGGTTGACCCGAAGGGAGACGAATGAATGACACATCCACTCTTCTCTTGCTAACTCATTCCACAGGGGAGTCAGGTGGATGGCCCCTGCCAGTTTGGCTGACAGGAGGAAGGCTCCGACTTCTGATACGGTGTGTGCACCGTATAGGGAGTAGGGGACGTCACAGGTGTGGTTTTTGAATCACATTGACTTAACTCTGAGTTATAACAATTTTTGAGTAAGGGTTGTTCATGATATTTGATTAGCTTGGTCAACTTTAATTTCTATTATGCAACTGCTTGGTGTGAACAATGGTGCTCTCAGATTAACCAACATTGTCGGAAAAGTCGTGGTGCTCTCAGATTAACCAACATTGTCGGAAAAGTCGTGGTTCAGGAAATAATAGTTCAGACTGGGTATCAGTTTCAAGGACATCTGAAGGGGATGATGATACAGAGTATCTAAGGGATAAGTCAGAGGATAGGTATTATACTGGCAAAAGCATTTTTCGGAAGAGTGCAGAAATGCTAAAAGATGACGGAGTCAGTAGTAATGGTAAGTTTCTTTAATTGGATTGTTCCCATTCAAGTTTCCTAAGATTTTTGACATAATTATTGAAATCAAAGTGATCTTCACCAAAAACTAAGTTTTTTATTTCTACATTTTATATACAGTATCGAAGTCCTCTTTCTTCTCTCTTTCATCCTTTCGAAGCAAAAGCAGTGATTCAAAATCAAGATCCTAGCAGAATTGCGAGCACACATTCGGCTACTGCATCATTGTAAATTCATTTTTGGACACTATGACACCAGCGAGCTAACAAATATCTAAGGGCCAATTTTCAGCGTTAAATATTGGGATACTTACCTTATGGCTTTTTAATCTAGAAGGAGCCATTGAGCACTATCCTAAGAAACAATGTTGTACATGTGCCCATGAGAAGCAAAGTAAGGAAGTAAAGGGTTTTACCTTTTTGCCATTATGCAGTATTTTAAATTGGCAGAGATTGTGAATATAACAAAAACTATGTACCGTCATTGTCGTCCCTTTTGTCTCTGCAAGATATTGATGATAAAAATGAGATGATTGCAACCTTGCAAACAAAGATGTCTAGCAAACAAACTAGTAGACAATTGATAGAACAAATTGTTCAAACACCCTTGCTTATTTTATTTGTCAATCTTGGGAGCCAAAATATGGTCACTAATCCCAAGATTGTTTAAACAAGCAAATATTCCTTCAACTAGTCAAAATATTGCAATCAATCTTCACTTCCACAATCACACAAGTTCACTACTCATAGATTCACAATGGCTAGATAAAAATGTTAATGTAACTCATTTAAAACCATAGGAACTACTGTAGCAGAACACTGTAGCTTCGGTATTGACCGAGCTACTGTAGCAATGGTTGACCACGGGTATCCTTCGCTTAAATTCCCTTAAACTCAATCTCCCATAGCCGATATATGTTTTGCTCCTCCGCATTCTTATTTATATGCTGAATCCGGCGGTGTAGGAGATGATCAATCTGCTAAACTGGGATAATCTCCTATTGGATATATCCCACAGACTTGTTTGAAGTTTTTGAGCTCTCTTGCATATATCCCACAGGAATATAGACAATTTCGGGCTCCCATTGAACCATTGCAACCATTAGAATTAACCAGTAAAAGAAATGATCATAAGTTAACAACTTTACCTTGTACCACAAGTAGAGCCTAGGTCCATGAGATTTGTCCACCTTTGAGCATAATCTTGGCAATTATAAGCTAATCAAAAACTAACACTCCTCCTTCAGCTTATTAATTGACAACATTTAGATTTCTCCTGAACTGTCTGAATTTATTCTCTACAAGAGCCTTTGTAAAAATGTCTGCAGTTTGGTTTGAAGTTTCTACATACCTCATTTGAATATATCCTTTTTCAGCAAGATCTCTGATGAAGTGAATGTTGATCTCTATGTGTTTTGTCCTTTCGTGTGCAACTGGGTTCTTGACTATAGCAATACAGCTTTGACTATCTGTCATGATTTCAGTGGCTTCCATTTGTTCACATCTGAGCTCATTTAATAACCTTTTCAGCCAAGTGACTTCCTTAGCTGCTAGAGAAGCAGCTGCATACTCTGTCCCAGCAGAACTCATGGCTATAGCTGACTGTTTTTTACATTTCCAAGCTACTACTCCACCTCCTAGGAACACTGCAAAACCAGAGGTTGACTTTCTACATTCTAAGTCTCCTCCCCAATCAGCATCAGAGTATGCTAGTAATTTCAAATTATTTGTATCATAGCAAATTCCATGATTTTGAGTACCTTTCAAATATTTGAGCACACGTTTCCCAGCTTCCCAGTGCTCCTTGGTGGGATTTTGACATCTTCTACTTAGTATATTCACTGCATAGGCTATATCAGGCCTTGTACTATTAGCCAAATACAATAAACAACCTACCAAAGCTCTATAAGGAATATTTTCCATGTCTACTATTTCCTCCTTAGACTGTTCTAGAACATCTGTTAGCCTGTGTCCTGGCAGCATAGGAACTTTCACACTATTTGCATATTGCAAATCAAATCTGGTCAGCATATTCTCCACATGTTTGTTTTGAGTCAACTTCAGAATTTTCTCACTCTTGTTTCTGATTACATCTATCCCCAAGAACTTCTTTAACTCTCCAAGATCTGTCATTTGGAACCGTGACTTCAAAGTGTTTTTGCATTCATTCAATATATTCATAGTATTGGCCACCATAATGCAATCATCCACATAAAGTGCAATGATGCAAAAGTTATCTCCTCTTTCAAATCTGTATAGATTTCCATCATTTCTCAGTTTTTCAAAGCCTTGTTCCTTTAAAAACTGATCCATACATAAGAACCACTCTCGTGGTGATTGTTTTAAGCCATAGACAGCCCTATTTAATTTCCAAACCATGTCCTTATTTATTTCAAACCCAGGGGGCTGCCTCATATAGGCTTCCTCTTCGAGAGTAGCATTTAGAAAAGCAGTTTTGACATCCATATGATGTAGCTCTAATTCCAAAGCATTTGCCATTGCTAAAAGAATTCTGATGCTAGTAAGCTTTACAATTGGTGAATATGTCTCTTCATAATCTCTTTCTTTCTTTTGAGTAAAGCCTTGTGCTACTAATCTTGCTTTGTATTTTTTTGAGCCATCAGGATTTTGTTTGATCCTAAATATCCAGTTGCTTCCAATAATATTTTTTCCTTTCTCAGGTTTAACAAGATCATAAGTGTTTGTATCTTGAAAGGATGTTAATTCATCTTTCATAGCCTTCAGCCATTCAACTTTATTTGTACTATTCTGTACCTCCTCAAAGCTTTCAGGTATTAACTCATTTTCCAGAATGGTCATGATTTGTCATATGGCACTTCTGCTTTCCTTTCAATTCTTCTACTCTTACCTTCTTCAGTTCTGCCATATTGGAGCTCACCTAACTTTGCTTCTTCCAACAATCTTTCTGCTTGAGTTTTTCTTCTTTTTACTGTTTTCTCTTTAATATCTTCCATCCCAGATGTGCTTTCGGCTGGTATCATAGGTATCAATTGGTTCCATAACAGAGGGAATATTATTTTTTTTAGTTTCTTTATCTCCACTCTCCCCATCACTTAAATTTTCCATATCAAGAGAAATGTTATTTTCTTCTCCACTATCCCCATTGTCATCCAAATCTAGGTTGTTTTCAATTTTTCCATTCAAAGCTGCATCTTGCTCTTTAATCTTCACTCCTTGTTTATATCTGTCTTTATAGACCACCCTTTCATTAAAAAGGACATCTCTACTGATTATGATAGTTTGAGTTTCAGGAATGAAAATCCTGTATCCCTTAGACTCAGAATCATATTCTACAAGAAAACCAATCTCTGCCTTGTCATCCAATTTCTTTCTCATCTCTATTGATTTGTGAACATAAGATAAGCACCCATATGTTTTAAATGAATCAAGTACCAATTTTTCATGAGGATTCCAGACAAGGTTTGGTATTTTACCTTGTATGCTAGTAGAAGGTAGCATATTCTGAACTCGAATTGCAGTTCTAAGTGCCTCCTCCCACAGATTTCTTGGTAAGCCACTTTGCTTCAACATTGCTCTTATTGCATCCATTACAGTCCTGTTTTTCCTTTCAGCAACTCCATTTTGTTGAGGACTATATCTGCAAGTTAATTGTCTCCTGATGCCATGTTTAATGCAAAAATGTCTAAATTTTTCTGATAGGTACTTTCCTCCTCTATCAGATCTGATACACTTGACCTTTTGACCAGTTTCCCTTTCAATTTCAACTACAAATTGTTTGAAGGCTTGTAAAGCTTGAGATTTACGTGTTAAACAATAAACTTTGCATCTTCTACTATAGTCATCAATGAAAGTAATAAAATATCTGTGATTTGTTCTGCTCCTTACATTTAAAGGGCCACACAAGTCTGTATGAACAAGCTCCAAGACCTGACTTGCTTTTGATTCTCTTTTCTTGAAAGGTAATCTATTTAGTTTACCAATTGCACATCCTTCACATATTGGATTTGCTTTCTCTTCATCACTATAATTTATGGCACCTAGTTTCTTTAAAGCTGGTGGAGTAATTTCTTTCTCGAACAGAAAATTGTTGCACAAAACATAGCTCTAAGACAGTTACAAGAACCATTTCAATGGTCTAACACCTTCCATCAACCCCAGCACCAAGCAGGTCCAAGCAATGCTACACTAGCACCTGCAGTAGAAGAAGACGAGGATCGAGTCATGTACCTCGGACCAAGACGCAGGAATGAGCCTTAAGGTAATATCACAGAAATTGCCAAAGGTATGCTGATTGCTTTTCCAACTGAGGAGGGGACAAAGGTCGACCTTTCTGGATATCAAAAGTACTTGATACAGTCAAGGAGGAAGGCTTAGTCAATAAACTCAAGATTCATTGGCTTGCAACACGCTCAGAAAATACTTTTGAAGGTAGATATGAGTTAGAAATGAGAAGCCAATGAAAAGGGAGAAAGTTCAAGAAAGTGGGTTGTAGGGATGAGCTGAACCTTAATGACGTGACTATAATGTGCTATGATTTTAAATTGAAATCTGACAATCGTCTACGCCAGAGGACTATTAATTTGCTTAAATAGGCTTGTAATTACGAGGAAGAGGATGAAGAAGGGAGTGGTGGTGGCAATGCTTCACCATCTGTTGATAGTGATGAGGAAGACAACTCAAGCAGTTCCTCGAGTGACAGTGAAAAAAGTGAAGGTGATGAGGATGGCATAAATGAATATGATGACGTTCTGGATCCCTCCTTCATCACTCCTCACACTTTTGTACATAACTGAGTCTTAGAAAAAGACTGTAAATTTTGCATGTGAATATGAAGATTTTATCTTCAAATTTTGAGAATACTACAGTTTCAGTTACAGACTTTACTTCAATTTTTTGTTAAATATTTTATCCTCTGAAATTAGAGTTTCTCTCTTAAAACATACTTCAAGAACATTCTATTTGCTAATAAAAGTGTCACTTTAAAAAAGTCAATTCTTTCGTTGCACAAAAAAACTAGTCATTTGGGGAGGGTCAACATAGAATTTCATGCATCTTTTTTTTACCTCGTTTTACCCTCTTTTTTTGTAAAAAAAAGGAATCTTTAAGGAATATTCCTTTTGCTCTCGTTTCGATGATTTACTCCCATTTAATACGCAATCTTGTTTATTTTAGAGGAAGTTACTCACACGTTCTATCAAGGAAATGTCTGAATAGAATTGAGGAAATGCAACCCCTCTGGTGGACTCGAGTCTTTTGTTGTAGTGTACCCCCTAGAAAAAGCTTCTTCAAGTATGGTGTTGAAATGTAAGATCATTCAACTTGTTCTCTATTGGCACATCGATAGAAAATAAATTCCTTAAAAATAGCAGCCTTCTTTAGAAACTCAACCACTGGTATGGGAGTGTAAGAGTCTTCAATGATTCGAACTAAAGTAGGAAGACAAAAAGTCGTCTTCCTTCTAAGACGCACGGAAAATCTGCTGAATATCTCATCTACTTGATCATATGTGTGCCCTACAAGTAAAAATCCGAGCTTTACTTTTTTGAAGATCCCTAGCTCCACTAGCATCCTATATTATAAAATTATAGTGTATGTCTATTTCGTGTGTCGCCCTAAATTGGACGGCTGAGATTTGCTATGGCTTAGATCAGACGGTTTGTGTGATTTCTAACCCTAATAATCCTTTTTCCCTATCGTGTTTTCCATGCCTTGCCGCAACCATGGCATCGAGCTTCTTTCCATCAATTCCGGTTTTCCTATCGTGTTTTGACTTGCCGCAGCCATGGCATCGAGCTTCTTTCCATCAATTCCAGTTAATAGACTTACACCTCCGATTTACACGGTGACAGATCTTTGCCATGGTCGCTGGAACTCCACCAAATCGCTCCTTGGAGAGGCGATTTCTCAGCTCAGAGAATGATGTTGCCCAGCTTTCCAGCAGAAATGTGCTCTTTCGTAATCCAGGTGCACATTCTGCTGACAGGTAAACATCTCTTGCCGAGAGATATTTTAGTTGATTCAGCTACTGTATGCTTACCTTATGCCCTTTGAAAGTAACAATCATTTGCATGAGCTAACAATACCTGTAAGAACTTCATTCTCATTCCGTTCTTTATGAATGGCGCAAGGGGGGTGCACCAAGTATATGCCGTACGAACCATCTGCGTGAACTATATGGGTTTTTTTATTGGTTTAGTCGTATCGTATACTTACCAAAAAAATAAGGAATTTGGTTTTGAAAGTCGTACGGATATGACAAGCATTGTGGGGAGGCCAGTTTGATCTTCGTATCATATGACTAGGGCTCTAGACTCAGAGGATTCATTTTTAAATTGTTAGCAATATATACATCCCAAAATATCTCAAAAGCAACTATGTACAAATGTTCATTGGAACCTCCTTGTCCCATTGACGTGAGGCACCAGCAGGCGTATCCACCCAGCAGGCGTATCCACCTCTAAAAAATGCTTATGTACTTGAGGACGTGGAAGGATTATACCAGGCGCGCACTCAAATTCATACCCTCACCCTATAGCCCCCTAACCTTCACCCCAATCCAGTTTACTTTTGCAAAGCAGAAAGGGAAACTAAAACTTGTATGAGTTGTTGCTTTGGTGACATGGAATTAAGACACTAGAATATACTGGCTTTGATATTTTATGTTTCAAGCTTGAAGTTTGTGCTTCGTATTGTGCATCCTATTGTTTAAATTCGGTTTTTCCGGTTTGGAGAAAACCTTTTTAGGATTTTTTTTAAGTCATTTCTCTAAGGTTTTGGGCTTTCTTAGATGCCGGAAAGTTTACCGATCGTCCAAAAATCGGAAACGTTTTTTGTTTTGGGTATGATTTGGGGTTTCTGTTTTTGCTGATAGAAATTTATAAACTGCCAGATTGGGCTTGCGGAAATCATGTCGGCATGGATGCCACGATTCAAGTAGATAGGAAGGACCTGAAAATCACCATGATTAGAGTAGATAGAAAGAGCTTGAAGATTTTCAAGTTGGATCTGTCAGAGAGTTTGTGATTGATTTGTAACTCCACAAATTTGATCTTTTGAAGAGGATCTATTGTCACAGTTGTTGCTTTCTCCTAGTGAGTTATTGGATTTCTTGCTTCTTCCTATTCCGGTCTTCTAAGGCCTTTGATTGATCCTAATCAGACCTGTTTTGAATCCGTCCAGTCCTTCCCTTCCTGCAGCCATGATCTTCTTCGAGGTTGATGCCTTTAAGAATGCCACAGGAGCTGGGCCGTTTTCCACCAACATTGCAAGGATCAATGCATCGCCTTGAGGTCAGCAGATTTGATGAGAAGAGATTCTGACCCCTTCTCTTTTACAGGTTGCTCCTCTATGTTTCTATTATGGTTCATCCCATTTGCCTTCTCCTCCTATTCGTTACTATTTTTTCTGTTTTCATTCTGGGCATTCATCCTCTAGAAGACAGTATATGATGAAGCTTCTTGAAAACATCATCGGGTCTTATGGGATCCAGCCATAGATGTCAAACTTCTAGCATGGCAATAGTGGGTCCAATTGAAGACCATGCAAGGAGCCAGATCATACTTCTATTTTGCTGCAAATGGAGTTCTTGGACGAGAAGCATGCAAGGAGCATACAAGACTAGCCTATATTTGCTCTTGCACAAATTGTGCATATATTTAGAGTCTTTCTTTGATGTTGTGTGGCGCCTGTGCATGAGTACATAGCAGAGGTTCCCAAAATGGAGATCACATTCCTGCAATATCTACTACATGATTATGATCCTTCTATTTTGTTGTCTATGTTGCATCATTGATATTGCATTTATGCTTGATGTTTTCCAGAAATATAACAGAGGCATATTATAAGGTACATTCCCCAAGAAAAACATTAGCATTGTCTCTAGAATAAGAGTACTAACCATCTAGCTTATAACAGAAGAGAACCGCCGGATGGTTTTAACATTGTTTGGAATTTTAGTTTGGAAGTTTACATATTGTATATTGAAATAGGAGAAGTAGAAGATGCTACTGAGGCATTCTCTTCATCTCTATTATGTTCTGGAAGTCTGGAGAAATCTTGCACAGTTACTTCATGGAAAGACTTCATGGAATCTCATCCCCTTAACCTATACTAAATATTGTGGCATTTCAGAAACATCAATGAGCTGGCCCCTTTTGCCGGAGCTCTCTGTGTTATGACAGATGCATGACTCATGAATCTGTCAACATTTAGCCCTGCTATATAATGCATTTTGGATGTTTTTGGCAATGGCCATGTTGACGGTAACTAGAATATCTAGAAGCTATGCGTAAAAATGTATTGTGGATAAACAGTTAGCTATGTCGCATAACTACAAATTCTGCAACCCCTTATGTGGTTCAAGAAGCACGATCTTAAGAAGCTTGGCCAAGACACTGTAGAATGAGGTAATGAGGTGAGCTGGTACGTCTTTTTGTTTAAATTTTCCACATCATGGTATGCCTGTGTTTGAACCGCGATGGGACCCATTTTATTTAATATTTACATGAGCTGTATGTTTGAAGCCATATCAATGCCCTATTTGTCGGGCTAAGTCCACTCTACTGATTATAACTAGGGTTCTCTGTGAATTGTTCATCTCCAAGCAAGGTATTCTGATTCTGCAATTCGGATGCTATGCATGTGATCTCTCATGTTCTTCCTAGATTTGAAACTTATGTATATCTGCCACTAAATTATTGAATCAAGTGCCGGTATGTGTTTTATTCCATTAAAAGTTTATCGACTTTTCACTTATTTCATTTCTTTAAATTCTCACAAATAGATACAATATCTGGCTTTATCTTTAATGTGCCAAAGACTATATAGTGCTGCAAAACTTCTCCTGAAAACTAAAGCTAGCTCTTTGGAACAATATAAATGGAGCATCAAGAGGATAGAACATAACCAGTTTGTTATTTGTTCTGTGACATGTTGCATGCATATAGTTAACAATTATCATCTACTTATGATGGTTTGCTGCTCTATGGATGCATAAATCTTATATACTTCTTTTTTTTAGTAGGACAGTGTTGATATATAAATGCTATGAATTGCAGGAGAACTTCGGTGCATGGCAAAGAAAACCAATTTGTGAATGTCATGGCACCGTCTGCCTCATGTTTATTTTGGTTTTTGGCTGAACAATATCACGATAACTTCTTCCTTTTAGAAATTTTATGTAGTTGCACAGATTGAAGCAATATCTTACTGGCAACAATGTATACAATTGAGATCTATGTTTTCCTTTATCTTGTGCTTTTCTTATTTTTAGGTTTCTTTCTTTATAGCAAGATTGTGACCGTTCCACATGTTGCAGGTGAACAGATGACCTATTTTGGAGGCATGACTATTTGATGCATCCCTTTTTAAAAGGTAAATTCCCAGCTTTACTTTTACAGATAATATCTGGATCAATTTGTAGAATAGAGGAAGGTTCTAACTGAATTCTAGGCTCCCATTTCATGTCGAGTTCCTGCAAATAGGGTCATTACCAATTGACTGGAATCCCATCCAATGAAAGGTGGTGAATTATAAAAGTTTCGACGATAATATGAACCTCAATCCTTCTGCAGGCACACTAAGTCCCATCTAACTCCCTTTGATGATACATTTTCACTTACAATGGTGTCTTATATGCGATTGATGTTGAACAATTGGAATTAATATAATGTTCAGTGTTCCAATGTTGACAAATAACATCCATGAACGTCCTTTATGTTATGATTATTTACAGGTATCATTTGTAGAAGGAATTTTCTATACAGCCTCTTTTGATCAGCAGAGATCTTATTGTTCTTTATCCATGTCTCATCTTCATCTACATGGAACGAGGTCTTTAAAGGCTGCATATTGGATGTATGTAAGACATTAGCAGTGACATGTGCTCAGACCAATGAAAATGGATATGAATTGACACAGGCATCATGACATTGCAGCTCTGTTTGGGACCTATATTGCATGCAGTACACAAGGCCTTATAGAGATGTCAATTGTATGACGATATGGGTATGGCTATAGTTTAGGTTGTATAGCTTTCTAATGCAAATGTTCATATTGATGCAAATGTAGTTTGGTTCAAACCTGCTAGATCTAACATTTCAATTGGTAAGCATTAAATAAATTGAGATTGATAAAATGCAAATTATCTACTGAAACTTTAGGTAGTATATATACCAGTTTATTTGACGAGATATGGGATTATCCTCTTTCCCTTTGATCACGGATTATCCTATAGAATTATTGGGCAAAGTGTAAGAACCACTGTATGTTATCTAACATTGTTGCTTTGATTTGATCTTCTTTTTTTCGAAGTAGATATATTATTAAAGGTTGGATCACAGCGATATGAATCATCTTACAGATCATGTACTAGGCCCTGATTGGCTCGCATCAAGGTATGCCCAATAGGTTTGTGGCAGTATATGGCATCCATAGATTGTCAATGTAAATTGTGTGAATTTCAATCATTCCGATTTGAATTCATTACTTTTCCACGTAGCATAGACTTTCAAGATTCAACACATTGTTGCAGACCTATGTTTAGAGGGTGTAGATATGTGACCCTCATTAGCTCGCAGCAAGGTATGCCATGTAGGTTTGTAGCACTGTACAACATTAATGTCCTTTATAGATTGTCAATGTAAACCGTGTGAATTGATATGTTTATAGGGTTTTTATGTGTAATGGAACTATGCATATATTTTGTGACGATTGTGAAATCCATGTGAAATGGATTGGGCGAAAACAGGTTGGAACATGTACCCCTAAGAGGCATCTTACCTATCTGGACTTGACGGAGACGAAATTGTAGTAGCTCAGACAGAGGAGATTGCTATTATGCACTAATTGTAAGAATAATGGCAATTAGGCAGGTAACTTTCTCTAGATTATGGACAAGTGGCATAGACTTGAATTCCCCTTTGGCTCAAGGGCAACAAACTTAAAATATCTGTTGTGATATTCCTATATTTGTAAATGCATGGACACTTCAATGAATATTGTTCAAAAACATTAACTACTTTGAATATTGTTGCAGTTTAGAAGTTGTAAAGATAGAGAAAATATAGTTCTATGCTACAACTTGAAAACAGTTATTGTTGCAATAGTTACATAACCAACATCTTTTTTAGTGAACCAACATCTTTTTTAGTGAGTTTGTATTCTGGCTTTTATGATAAGACAACTTTATTAGATAGTGAATGGTTGAATTTCCAGATGTTAAGGTGCAGCAGAAAGATAAGGCTAGATAATTGCCAGAACCTATAGAACCTATATTTTATTTATGAGGGCCAACATTCATATTTCGAACATGTGTTTCACTTATTGTGCCATTTTCAAATCATATGTGAATTATTGAATTCATTGAACATGAATGCTTTGTACATGCATTTTGCCCATAATACCCACCTTTCAAGAACTATCAGATCAATGCACACTATGTCAGCATTTGTGCAACTCTTTTTGCACATTAGTATTGAATGAGCCACTTTTCAAGAATTATCATTTCTACGCTGCTACTACGTCAACATTTGTGCAACTCTTTTTGCACATTTATTTGGTATGAAGGTCACATTATAATAATGAAAGGCAATGTCGATGCCTACAAATTCATTTGAGACTATTGGTTTTTAATCCTAGAAAAGATAATTGTTTCAACTATGCAACTTCACACATTTTTCTCACCTATTTTTTTTGAAATCTTGGACATGACAAGAGTGAATATTGAACAAATTTTAGAACACATTTCAACTTGCACCTTAGCACTTTACAACCAAGCTAGACGAATAATAGTAGCTCCTTACACACCCATTAGTACTTGCCTTCTATCGAATGATTCGCAACAAGCTTATGTCACACCAATATGCAACCAAGCCCTACAGATGTTTTTCAACATCACACTCAACCCGAATGACTAGGATTCCTGCATTAAAATTGTACTTATGCTTGCAACGTCGGGCACCCGTTTATTAACCTATATAAGAAATATTTTGCATGTGAAAAAAATTGCAATTGGGTTCTTGACAAGTTAAAAACCTACACAACAACCATGGAGTAAAACATTATCCATTAGAAAAAAACATCTAATGCATAGCGTAAATAGATGCATGTCTACAAAATCATGTATGATACAAAGTCCTATTGACAATTGAATGGACAAAAAATTTGTCTGAATACCAAAATGGAGCTTTAAATCTTGATAAAAAATGTAAATGCCATTTTTGTAGTATGTTGTAGATGCCATTGTCACTAGAAATCTATACTAGGTGTCGTTTGCAATTTAGGCAATGCTCCTCCGCACCTAACTACCACCAAAGTAGTTGCCATGTGTAGTTGATATATTTGAAATACAACACAATTTATTGCCCTGTCTAGAACAATTCAATACACCTATCATTAGTATTACCCTGTTTAGAACAATTCAATACACCTATCATTAGTATTTTTGCTATATGCATTGTAAATATATCTACAATTTCATCATTACCTACAATCCACCCCTAACTATGCCCGGCAACGCCGGGCACCATTACTAGTATAGTTTAAACATGTTTGTCTTCCCTAGATGCATTTATGTTCTACACCAAGTTCACGTTCGTTAAATCATAAATATTTATTGTTAACAAGGATATAGTAGTAATAATACGAATAAGATTTGGGGAAAAAAAAAACGTATATATAAGGAAAGGACTACTTTGTAATGCATTTTTGGCATGTAAATGTATGATATGGGTTGCATTTCCTTACCATTGACTAGTCGTATTACAAGGGGTTTTTGATATAAATGTGTCGTATACAATAGGTTTTTGGGTTACATGAGTAACGCAGATGGCATATCCACCTATAGTATAGGTGAACCCCCCGGGGAATGGCGGAGTATAGAACTACTCAAGAGGAACATATCATTACAGAGGTATGAGTCAAAACATTGTGGATTGTTTATTTTGGTATAAAATAAATCCTCATTGTTGCTGACATTCAGGAACAGAACAACATACTCTTCCACTACTACAGAACGGGCTATTAGCGACGTCATTAGTGACGTCACATCGACGTATTAGAGACGTCAGACGTCGCATGAAGACGTCTTGCAAATGTTGCACGGACGTTGCAAATGACGTCGCCTAGGATTCGTCGCAGGGCGACGTCACGTCGCAGGTGAAACGTGGTTTTGCGACGTCCTCGACGTCGCTGTAACGTTGTTAATACGTCGCTACGACGTTCTAATCTCGTTATCTTTACGTCACCCATGAAACGTTGTTTTCGACGTGCATGCAACATGTTTGCAACGTCCAGGACGTCGGTGTAACGTCCTCCACACGTTCTTATCTCGTTGCTTACACGTCGCAGCGTAGACGTTGTTTACGACGTATTTGGCAACGTGTCTGCAACGTACAAGGCGTCGGTATAACGTCCTTCATACGTCGTTCCAACGTTGTTATCTCGTTGCTTGCACGTCACAAATGAAACGTCCACATCAATGGCAATGATTTCATTTTTAAAATAACCCTTGCCAATATCAATGGTTCTGTCTGATTGTCAAGCCTTTTCTTCATATCGGTCGCGAGGCGAGAAAGGGGTTTGAACCCCAATAATTCCAAGAACTCAAGAACATGGATTTGAACCCCAGTTATTCTAGGATATCATGAAGAACAGGATTTATGCTTCCCTATAAATGGAATAATTCTGGGCATCTAGAATAGAAGCTTGATGTGTTTGACTGGACATAAAATTAAGCGAAGTCAATTTTAGGATCTTTGCAGTTAAGCTTATACAATGAGAGTTGAAGTGCCGCAAACATATAAAAGTTACTCATTTAGTACAACAAGGAAAAAAACCTAAATAAAGACACTCAATCTGTCTCAAAATCTGTCTCAATAATGCAACGAATATTTCAGTCTCATCTTTGCATGGCGACTTGACAATCTAAGAAAGACTAAAGCTCTGTCATTTAAAGGCTGAAGATCCTTGATATCATCCGTGGCAAGGAGCCCAACAATGTCATCTTCCTTAAGTAGAAGATGGTTCTTTGTCATTGAACCGAACCCGGTGCACCGCATATTTTGAGTAGACAATCAAATCCCCAACCTATAGACAACAACGAAGTCGGGGCTAGAACCATTTTTAACAACGAAAAAATCTTTGCAAGGCGGCGTTTTTAAATTATCAACGACCATGTAAAAGAACAATCACCTTTAAAAGCGGGGCTCAAGCTTTTTGTCACCAATGGTCCATCACCAACGGCAACTACTTCGCTTTTGTACGTGGTTGGTAACAAGGTTCCTCCTAAGTCTTTTCCTCGACTATTTGTCTTTTCACTAAAACCCTATCACCAAGGGGCTTAAGGGTTTTAAACCGCAAAGGGAACATCAAGTGCACATCAACGGCCATAAATCTCCAACTACATCCTAAGCTACAAGCAAGCATCCTAAGCTACAAGCAAGCACCGTTAATCGAAGCCGCTTATCCATGAAGTTTAGCGGTCATTAAATCAGAAAGAAAAGTTCCACTTACATTACAACAACACCGACAAATGCAAAATGCCATCTTGGTTGAACATACCTTTGGAGGTGCGGCAACACTTGTAGCTGCTCTCATTATGAGACGCCATAGCCGAGCTTCAACACGGGCAATAAAGAAAAAGGAATCTGGCCAAAACACGCCATATATCGAGCTTTTACAAGCACCGGAATAGCGATAGATAAAACGGATGAATAGCTACAAGTTTGGCTATGAGCTTTACGGGCGGGGAAGGATCAGGAAGGCTCAAAAATCCCTTTTAATAATCCCATTATACTAGGAATCATGATTTGAATGTCCCAATATCCTTTCTCGTGGCAACTTCCATTTCCATGATAAGCCATATATAAGTTCAAGCATTCCATTTCCCTGCCACAATATTGACTTTGTTAATTCAATAAATAAAGCAACCTGAATTAAATTAGCCATACAATGCCCCGGTTCTTTGCGGACCACGGCTATAACAATTGTCGGGGTTTCTAATCACATATAGACCCATATATTCTTTGCATTCTAGATTCATATATTATCGCATTCTAGTGCATTTAAGTAAGAATCGCTTCTATAATGTTATTAAGTAGGATTGGGCAGTTCTCTTTTCTAAAGGACTGCAAATTAATAGTTACCGAGAAAAGGGGAGCTCATTTATGCTCTTTTGGCCAGGATAACCTTGGCTACAATCCCTTGGAGCGAAGAAGGAAAAATCCCCTTTTTCTTCGTTACTATGTGGACAATAAGAAGTTAGATAGCACTCCAAACTTAAACCTGACCTCGGCCAACCAGAATTTAGCTCATCCAAGACATCCAAAGCGAAAGTAGAAGGCTAAGTTACAAGTGAAATATTCATGTAAATTTGGAATAAAAATTTCGTGTACAATGTATAGAACAAGCAAGGGTCTTACCACAGTCTTTGCTGATGTGGATACACGAGAGTCGAATGTATAGATTGTCTTTGGTATTGTGAATCTAAATGGGCTTAGAACAGGGCTATTTGCATTATCTCCCTACAACCGCCACAACTAAAGACTCAGAAAGCGTTGGAAAATGGTTCGTGTCATGAACACTAATTACCATGAAGTCTCATATGGAAAAGAGAATCAAACAATAGAAAATATAACCTTTTCAAAAATCGGAAGAATCATGCATCTCGATCTTTATATGCTCTCGTTGCATCCTTCTTCAGAAGATTATAGCACATTTGACATTTAGAACAATGATTCAAGCGGCATGCCTCATTATGAGAAAGAATCGTTGAACATAATCTATCGCTTTGAATCTACTTGTTGCAAAATCCTTGTGTTTTGTTACCTTATAATGTCACTTAAAACACGAGAGAACAGACCGCCTTTGCTATTTTTGTATGCCTTCAAGTCGTTGCCATCTCCATTCGGGCGGACCCTCTGGAAGAAATGAAGCCCTAAATCCATTTGAACCTTAGCAAGTCAGAATCGCCGTTGAAGAAAATAAAGTGGAGAAATTCCGTTCAATAACCGGGAAAAGAAAATAAACCGTAAAGAAGGACCGAATGCTCGCCTCAAATCATCTTCATCTTGGAAAATCATCTTCATCTTGGAAAATCATCTTGAGCTCTCAACCGGTGGCATCCGCAAGGTTAAGCGATCTGTCGCTTAAGCGCCTCCTTTCTTCCGCCCTAATTTTTTCCCTCCATCTCTTTCTCAACCGTGGCCTTGATCCATCTCCACCGACTTAATCTTAGCCCTCGGATATTTTTGGGTTTTTCCTTAGCTAAGGGAATTAATTTAATTGCACCCCAACATTATCCCATAAGCCATGCACATGTTGTGGCGAGGGTAAAGTACTAGGTAATGCATGGTGGAAGGCAAACCACTAGCGAGAAAATCTTTTGGCTCCAACATCTGCATAGGCTTATTTGTGGTAAAGTATAGGGGAACCTACGTTGGGAGAAGGTTTCGAGGAAACCCGAGTCGAGAGCTCCATTCTAATTTGGTTCTGTCGCGGCGGTGTCGGTATGGCCATGTGGATGAGATGGGGATCGCCCGGTTTGATTTCGTTGGTTCCGCGGTGGAGACACGAGGTTTTGGGCGACAATGCCTTAGCAACATTACAAAAGTTTAGAAGCCAACTTTACGATACGAAGCCAATTCTTAAAATTAAGCGGCCATAGGCTTAATGAAGGCAACAAAGCCCGAGGCGGACGTGGTCGCCCAATTTAAAACCAAGCCTTTGCCTTTGCTTGTGCCTATATCGCGTGTCCTCCACTTTGCCTTTGCCTTAGACACGATACAAGCAAAGGCAGAGATGATGAACATCCTTCCCTATTGCCACTCCAAACCAATTCAATTTAATTTCCATTGCCACTCCAAACCAAGAATTAAAATATGTGGTCATAAAACAACTTTCATGCAACATATAGTTATAGATCAAGCATGCCCTTTATTGTGAATTGTTCCTCGAGAGATGGTGCATTGATCCACATTTTTTTGCCAGTGGTTAAGATGTTTATGTGTACAAGAATTGAGAGAAGTGGCATTGCTGCAAGGGGTTATGGGTGTTATAGAAGGTAGGAATAAACCCACAATTACCGGTTGTCGCGGTCTCAATGCAATTAGACACCGCCAAAATAATTGGTCTTGCGTAATGAAAAGAGCAAGGGAATACTACCAGATTATGCTTTAATTCAAGAAATAAATATAGCAACATGCACAAAAAGCAAAATAGATGCAAACACGTTGGTAATAAGGGTTAAATTAGAGGAAGCAAAATCAAAAGCACGACCTCTAGGAAATCTGAAGCTACAAATCGAAGTCAGTCCATGTGGAAAAATATGTTTTAGAAGTAGTGTGAATTTTCTTCTTAAACGAAAGTGAAGCAAGGATCCATCGGTGTCATCTACGTGCTCATCCTCGGGCAAACTTGCATGTTCAAAAAGTATCGAGGGAAGCAATGGGAAATGGCGAACCATCTTCTCGTGCACGCGTTCTTACCTTGCATATCATTTTGTACCTAGAGGCATTGCACACCATACAATGCGTAGTTTTGCTAAATGTTTCAGGAGGATAGAAGATCATGCAATCATTTGGACATGCATGAATGCTCTTGTAACCAAGGCCAGTTGCCTGAATAATCTTTTTCACATCATCTCCATGACTGGGTAAACTCGTGACGTCGCATGTGTTACGAGAGACGTTGAACATACAACGTGTCACGTCGCACATGCAACGCGACGTCGCATGAACTACGTCGGACGTTTCATATGCGACGTCGCATTGTATAAACGACGTTACAGGTTGCCCATGCGACGTGGCGCGTTGCAATTCCGACGTGGTGCGTTGCTGTTGCAACGTGGGCCATTGCGACGTCTGCCTGGACGTTTGTAATGCGACGTGGCACGTCAAACATGCGACGTCGTGAAAAAATCTTAGCGACGTTTTAAGAACGCGCGATTATTTTGCGACGTCGACGTTTGCCGTACGTCGCAAACCGACGTCGTTAATAGCTCGTTCTCTAGTAGTGTTCTTTGAGTTTATTTTGAACCTGGAATTTATTTTCAAAATACCATCTTTGAGTTTCTTTGGAGAAGGCCAAAGGGCCTTAGGTTGTATCAAGAATTAGAATTGTAACTAATAAGTATATTTATATTGTTGGCAAATTAAAAGACATGCAAAATAGCTAGGTGGAAAATGCTTGCTAAATAAGCTTAGGAAATAAGCTCCCAAAATAAATAAGCTCAGGAAATAAGCCAAGCAAGGCAACATAAATATGATCCCAACAAGTTTCGTTGGATTGTGCAAGTTTTGCCAAAGTACATATTACTAAATTGAAATATGCTCCCAACAAGTTTCGTCGTTGGATTGTACAAGTTCCAAACATTTACATGTTACAAAATTGAAATATGCTCCCAACAAGTTTCGTTGGATTGTATGAGTTTCCAACATTTACATGTTAATAAATTGTGCCCAGCAACTAACTAGTGACATAATAAGCACAGAGTGTTTGATTCATATTCTCCCTGGTAGTGTTGTCACGTTGTAGATAGAGCACTGGTGGTAATTGCTTTTGCTCATAGAGCTCTGTTCTACTAAAAGGAAAATGCCCAAAGCTAAGCTAAGCAAGAAACGAAGCTGCAATCAAGGCAAATGTATTTGCGCGTCCAAAGCCCAAGCCGGAAGGGGCAAAGGATTGCAAAAAGTCCGCGAAAGCAGTGGCTGTAACCGAGTGCCAGAAAACCAAAATCGGAAGCCCAAACAGAGGCCGCAGTTGAAGATCCAGTTAAGGACCTCAAATAGAGGCTGCGTATCATCCAACAAGGCCCCCAAACCAGTGATGGCGAGTAAGCTCAAAACAATAGATGAGATGGTCAGATTCAACGTTGATCGATAGCAGCCAACCCGTTTCGTGTGTGGCTGTTGAAGTCACCTAGGCCATCCAAACAGCCCCCAGACCCATCTCGACCGTCCAAGCCCAAGACCCCACCCTGGGCCCATCAAGGAAAGGGAAGGGGGAAAAAAAAGGGGAGGAGCGGTAGCAGGTTTGATACAGCCGCCAGATCTCATCCCCATGTCTTTAAGATCCCACGTCTGCATTAATGTCCAGGTTGTCGGCCTCAAAAAGCACGAAGACACAAAAACTTAGCAGAATAAACGATGGGCCCCTTCACAACAGATCATAAAACCTGGCTCCGGGCAATGATCACCAGCAAGCATCATATAACTAGGTATCAAGATTCGACTATGGGCGAAGGCGCAGCCAGTTCATTACTTCATCTTCTGCTTTTCTCTTTGACAATTCTTGTCGTCGTCGCTCAAACAGGCAATTTCCACTCTCTAACCTGCAAGCAAAAATTAACTCGTTAAGCTCTAAATTACATTCTTCTAATAGTGTTTGAATGCTTTACAGGATTTGTAAGCATTGACTGTGGTGCTGCTGAAGCCTATGTAGATGCTCCAACAGGAATTGCATGGGTTCCAGATGGGAAATATACAGACTCTGGTGTCACCGCCAACGTAGTGAATCAGAGTGTATTCCAGCCGTTACGGACACTCAGATACTTCCCAAATATTAGCAATGGAAATTGCTATGTATTGCCAGTCGTGACCGGCCATAAGTATTTCTTCAGGGCTATGTTTTTCTATGGCAACTATGACGCCAAACAGTCCTGGCCATCGTTTTTGCTGTCTTTTGATGGAGGTAATTATACCTATATGATAACCGGATCTGATTATTCGTTGGACCAATCAGCCAGTGTGGAGGTAATATTCACACCAAATCAGGTTAGCGTAAGCCTGTGCCTCACCAGCAATGACTTGGTAGATAATGTCCCTTTTATTTCCTCATTGGAGCTCAGGCCTCTACCGACAGATTTTTATGATATTCATGACGATGATATCTTAGGTCCTGTGCCTTACTTACGAGTAAGCCACAGGACCTACTTCAATGAAGATGCTAGCAAAATTATAAGGTAATTACGTAACATGTTGTCATTACTATTGATGAGGCTTGTTCCCTAACCTGCTGGATTTTGCTTGTTCATGTAGATATCCTCAAGACCAGACTGATAGAAAATGGTTCCCCCATTCTGATGTTCCACCTTATGCTACCAGACTAGGCTCCGATTTCTCCATGGACACTTCACAGGTCTTAAACAAGCCACCAGCACAGGTGTTGATGACAGCCCTGGAAGGGAAAAATGGTTATGTTTTCAATTATACTCTGAGCTTGGGGCGGGTTAATTCAAAGTTGGTGTGCTATTTCTACTTTTGGGACCTACGATATAACAGAACAGTCACCGATATTCGGGAATTCAATACTGTGGTAAGCAGCAACGTTGGGGAAATAACAGATCATCCTCAATGGCTGCGAATCCTGCCTAATACGACGTCGGTCGGAGGCTTTTATGGCAGTTGGGGAACGTCCGATGATCTTAAAATGGCATTCTCGTTGATTCCGACAAGCAATTCTACTTTGCCTGCAATTTTAAACGCCTTTGAGATACTTTTATATGATGAGCCACCGGTTGCATTGCCCGCGGCACCGCCTCCTCCTCCGCTTCCTTCCGCTCCTGTGTCTAACCCCACTGGCCCTCCACGTGTTCCAGTAAAGCCAGCGCCGAATTCATCAGTGCGATGCCTCCTGCCGCTGCCTCTCTTGTTCATCCAGGTGAGAATCTTCCGTTTACTTTAGGCTAGACTATGCTTTTGCATGTCCGTTTTAACACAAACATATTTGCAGGTGATTCTCTTGGGAGTACTAGTGTAATTGGGTTGCCATTTAAAAATTTATAATCTGAACATACATAAATAAGTCATTGTACTATTCTAATGCGCGTGTTCAGTGCTAGTGTAATTGGGTTGCCATTTTAAAATTTAATAGTGTACTTAGGCCTTTTCTCCACAACAGTCTTATTTTACGACTTGTCACATTTTTATAAGACATCATTTTGGGCTCCATGTCATACATAAGACATGTCTTAAAAAAATTAGTTTCCCATAAGACATTCATTACTGATATAAGACGTGTCCCATATTCAAAGTTTTTCACTAAAATTTCAAAAAATAGAAAGGGGTGGTTTTTTAATTCACATACTCAAAAAAGCATGTGGGCGACACATGTGCTGCACAGGTGCTGACTGCCCTTCATTGCCCTTCAAACTGCCCTTCATTGCCCTTCCATAGCCCTTCATTGCCCTTCAAAAAATCATGAGTGTTTTCTATTATATAAAGGATATAATGAGCATATTAGTGATGCAAATGATGATGACATAAATTATTTGGTGAAGGTGCTTATATGTGCTGTGATGGTCAAAAAACTGGGTAGGTCAATAAAAAAGTTACCCAAAGAGAACTAGAAAAATGCCCACCTTCGGTGAGTTGTGTTTTTTAATATTGTACTAGAAATGGAGCCCAGCGTTGCTCGCATAACTAGGAACTGTAAATAATACACTGGAGCAATTGTTAAATGAACTCACATTTTTACAATTACACAATTAAGAACATCAACTGCATCTCTTAGTTCCCATTATTTTTCTCTTTTCCTTTTGCATTTCTTCACTTTTTCCTTCTTTTATTTTTCTCTTTCCCGTTTCCTTTTTATATTTTTCATTTACCCTTTTCCAATATCCCATTTCTCCCATTTTCTTTTTCCCTTTTTTATTTTTCCCTTCCCCGCTTTTCCGTTTCTATTTCCCCTCTCTTTTATCAAATTTCGGTTTGCCCTTTCCTTTTTCCTTTTCTCTCCTTTTCCCCTTTTTTCCTTTCCTTTTTCCCTTTTTCGTTTTTCCATTCGCCGCGTTTTCCTATTCCCTCCCCTTTTCCCTTTTCCGTTTTTCTACTCTCCCCTGCAAAAGAGATGGGCAGTGTACAGGGGAGGCACAGCAATTATTCTAGATCAATGGCCTTCCAATCCTTGGATTGGCTATGTCTAGATAATTTTAGAAGCATAAAATTACCACTAGCATTAGAAGCACAAAATTATCACTACCATTAGCATTATCTTCTTCTTGGTAGTCTTTTAACACTAGAGTGGTCCCGGGAACCATTCCTGGTCCATGGACCAGAACTGGTCCTGTTGACCCACTGCCACTTAAACCAATATATCTGAGAATAGAAGTTTCAATTTCGCGATATATCGCCATCATATCAATCTTTACTTGATTCTTAATTATTTTCGAGAATTTCAAGACCAATGAACTCACCTATATGTTGTAGTGATTGTTCAAATATTAGAGAATTTGACAGTTTCTGCAACAGTTCAGAACTGCATTCTTAGGTTTTCCTAGCATAAACGGGCCTAAACCTTGCTGAAATTGGAAGTATTTGTCTACTTATGATGGAACACATTGATTTTTATGTTTTCAGCTTTGGTTGCTATCATCTAACATCTGTGGAAGCCAGCAAACCCTATTTTGTTCAAAAATGCTGCTTGCGGTTTAGGAATTATTTCTCTCTTAATATTACAAGTTTTGGTTTAGTTCTTGTGGCCATGGATTCTTAACTATATGAAGTACAATCTTATATTTTTTTGGAATGTTCATAAGTTATATCAACTTCAAAATCTAATAGGAAATTTCTTATACAGAATTTAGGACAAAATTATATGTTACAAGAAATTTATCGCGGCGGCCAAGGCCGCCGCGAACATTTCTCTTTCCGACATCCTTATGCTCAGAAAAATGAGCCGGTAAAGTGGAATATTTGCAAGTTAATTCATCATACTCTTTTATCTTTCCATATGTGCATCCAAGGGGCTGCTTGTTATTGTTGCTGTTAACATTTTGATGATATTTTCTTAGAAATAAAGGTATTAAGATTTGATATAGTAAAGCAATGCCTAGGTTACTTAGCTATTAGTTAGTTATTTTGAGCAGAGTTTAAATTGGTAGACTGAGGGCTTGCATCTTAATTGCTTTTAAATGTTTCATGCCAAAGATTTAATACAAATCAATTCTTGACTAATCACATGCCATTTATGTCCATTGTAAACTTCGTCCTTTAAGCTTGATTGTCGAGACATACCAAACAGAGTATAACGTGGTGTTGAATGGCTTTCTTAGACAGAAACTAAGGCAAGCAACCAAAACTTTTTTCCTAAATGCATTATCAATTTGTGCCGTTACATTGGACATTGTGAAAGTGCCTTTGTCGTATTACCGTGAACTTAGAGATGGAAGAACCTTTTGAAGTTCATCTCATCTTCCAATTATTATGATCTATCTTCTTGTAGCAATAACTATGGAAAAGACACATATTCCATATTCATCCAAAAACAACCATATGAATGTTCAATAAATTGAGCTTTCTATGAAGTGCCTAAATAACACATGATCAAGAACCTAATCTCTCAAACTGTTTTTTTAACAACTCAATAACTTCCTTTGATTGCAAATCGGAAGGGGAAACAACCTCATAGCGCACGAAGCACATTAGGTCATATATGGCCACATCCTTTTTGCCTTTGTCGATTTCGAGTCAAACTTTTGTAAATTCTTTGCGATTACAAAATCTCACATAGCTTAATAATTATGGCGATTACAAAATCTCACGATGTAGCATTGATGCGGCATCTACCATAATGCGGCAATCAAGCTAAAGCGAACAAGCATCGTTATATATTACATCTTCAATATTGCCCTTGACTCTCCTGTTGCATTGGTTCATTATGGATAGTTTATAGCGGCATCTTTGCCATTTAAACATTGGTGTAAGTGTTTGTGTAACTTGTGAGGAATTGATCTACCAAACATTTCGGACGAGAAAACAATATGATGAATCGGTTTGGTGGTATTTGAGGTTCTATATGAATGGCGAGGTGTGGATGTGGTAATCGCTTCATGCAAAGTCAACCAACGATTTTTAACTTCAACAAAGATGATAACTTGACATTTTGAATTATACCCTCTCTATTTGTCATTTTTCAACTTACATTTTGTTCTCTCTTAAAAGCCATAGCCTAAGGCGCCGAATCTTTAGGAACAAAACCGTTACCTATTTTCCGCACGTGGGACTTTGAGGCCTACTAATTTGTTTTTGCGGATTTAAGCTTTTCGACACTCTTCAATGCCTTGACTGCAGAGACCATACCCTAACTGGCAGATTGAACAATATTACCACTTGATCAATCAAATCAATATAAAGAACTTTCTATAACAAAAAAAAAACTCTAAAATGCGTATTTACCATTTTGAGAAGCGAAGCTTCTGCGAGCTATAGCAGATCTGAATTTTATACTAGAGCACAATACCGATTTACAAATGCATAAAACATCGCATTCAAAGATCTTTGTGGCCTTCATCGATCACCAAGATAGGGCCAACCTACCTCACCAACAATAATGCTTAATGTTAGGAACTTCATTTCTTGCCAATGCATTCACTAAAAAGATCAAAGTTCGTGATCAAATACATTGTTGTAAACATGCCCACCACTATCAACTGAGGGCATTAGCGGATGCAAATTCTCGCAAAAAGAGTCCTGCAGGCCGAGTGTAAGGAATTAGGCGGATGCGAACTCCCGCATAAAGTTTGGGTCTGCCAGAGGGTGAGTGTTTATTACAACTAAGCGCACCATGCCTATTCAAGTCTGCAACAATGCCCGCATGGTAAACCCGATATCGATTTGAATTTTTCACTAGAGGGCATACGATTTACCATAGCTTCAAACATCTTCAAACATCGGCAATATATTTCACGTGGCTATAGCTTCAAGAGCCAATATAAAGCAACAAAACATCCATCTACTATAATACTATGAAACTTTAGGGCATTTTTGGAGAGAATTAAGCGTTCTACCGTGCAAAGCAGATTTTATTGCCATTTCGCAATAGGCATTTCTTTGCGCTCAAGGCTATAATGACCTATTCATCCGCCATAATCTCATAATGAGCTTTTGATATTTACTTCTTGTTCCGGATAACAAATGGATGACTTTCCATGTGCCGAAGTCTAGGCCCTAAATCAAACATTTTGCACCGTCTTTAGGTGCTCTTAGGTCGGTTCGGGAATCTAATGACGAGTAATCTAAATCATCGGTAAATAAAATGGGCATTATGAATACCCTTGAAAACGTTATGATTGAAATGCTAAAATGAAAATTGCTAAAACATACCAAAATGAAGCAATGGCCGTTGAAAGAGGAAGACCCATCTCCATGGCAAAGAGTCTTTGTGAGAAAGATCCCGTTCAAAAATTTGAGTGATTTAAGATGTTGATATCTCTTTGATACAAGAATGTGCCCAAAAGCCGCTGAGATAGGTCAAGAACCAAAGAGGCTTGAATCAAAGAAAAAATAAATGGATCCGAGAACAAAGCACCATAGGACGATCACCTATAGAACAAAACGGAAGTGTATGACCTCTTCGGATAAGAACATTCCCAAATTTGGGTCTGGAGGCGGAAGCTGAGAAACAAAACAGGGGCACACACCGTCATGCGCAAAACAGGGACACACACAAATCCAAACTTTCCCACCAAAATGCTCTGCAACAGATGGAGCTTCTGCCGTTTCCCAGCTCCGGCGATGGCGATGCAAGGCGCCATAGCCAAGCCAACCCCTTATTTCGCTGTTTTTTTTTTCTCTAATTTTTTAAAGCCCTATTTTTTCCTCAGAAACCGCATCAACGAATATTCCAAAAGCATCTCTCTAGGAGAGTTATATATGTTTAGAAAATGCTCCAAAATCACCACCTGTAAGTATCAAGAGGGTAATGAATGATGCATTCTTCTTATATCTAAATAGAAAATTATTCTATCGACTCGCATATAGTATAATTAAGGTTTAACCATGCAATTAACTAGATTTAAAGATGATGTACAGCCATAGGATTAACACATTAGAGGTTAAAAATTTGAGTTAAACCCAAAATTATAGGCTAAAAACTCATCATTTACTAGCTAGTGATGTTTATTGATGAATGAAAGTGAAGATCGTGAAGTTTAAGGATAAGAATAAGAAATTAAACCATATGATCTTTGATGCGTCTTTCTCAGCTTTGTAGAGAACACGCTACATTTCTCCAAATAAGCCTTCCAAATGGTTCAAAATATGACAAGGGACATATATATAGGTCTCCTATGTAAGTTGTGTGGCTTTCTTGCAAAAATATACAGAGAAACATGGTTATTTTTTACTAGTATGAAACTGGTATATCCATTACTGCTACAAAGCATTAGAGTTTTAGTAGGATAATGTTACAAGTAGGTCATCTTTCATATACACTATATTTTCCATGAATGCGGGCCTTCCTTTGCAATATAACTCTCTATTTTTATATTAAAATAATGTATTATTTGAAAGATACAAATATAATTAAGCATAAACCATTTATGGTCCATAACTAGACCAATTGTATAGAGCATATATCTCTCACTAGCCCTATCCATTTTGTTCCCATAATGATAATGGTTTCTTACCTTTAATAACATAATTTTTGAAAGGTGTGAGTGGAAATCCATCTAGATTCAATTGCTGAATAAGTACCCCATAAATTCACAGTTGTTTGTGCTTAAACATTGCCCTCAAATTATGCAAGCTCGCCTAACCAATTAATTTTATCCTATAGAGAATTGTACATATAAACTATATTCTAAAGTTGAGATCAAAATTGATTAAGATGTTGCCTCTATTAATTTTTAAACTTCCAGTCCTGTGGACCAATAATGGTCTGCAAGTGGAACTGCATATAACAGTCTAACTTGACTTTTTATAGTCATAAACTTCTATATTTTTCTTTGAATGTTTTTGCATTCATTTCATGACATGGGACATTTTGAGAATGTGATTTTTCAAAGTCACATCTCGAGGAATAAATCTAGAATAGACATAGAAGACATATTTGAATTTGATGTTATAAAATTTAATCCAAATCTCAAGGTTATGATCAACAAATATTTTCATTACTAAAGTAATTCAGAAGCTATTCATATCCCAAAATTCAACTTGAGATCAATTAACATAAGAAAGTTATTGATTTTAAATAGACCTATGGACCAGTAATGGGCTCAGGTACAGAAACCTTTCTTGATTTCTTGTGGCCATGTCTTTTGCATTTTTAACGAGCTTGTTTTTGCATTGATTTCATATCATTTTGAACTTTCATATTATGATTTTTTGGAGGACATCATAGAGTAAGTTTTGCTCTATAAGAGGAAATATTAATCATTATTACAAGTTACCTAATATTGAGATCAAAAGTGAAAGTCCAAACATCAAATTCAAGATGAGCCAACATTTTTATGGGATAGAGGAACTTGTCAATCGCTTATATGTCAAATATTAGCTCAAAATGCATTTTCCTGTAAAAGTTCTTGTATTAAAACTACAACTGCCTTCTGGGAACCATAATTGGTTCAGAGGAGGCAGAAAGCAGTTTTGACCCTGTCATGTTTGAATGGCCCTATCTTTCTTCATAGACTTCGGATTGACATGTAATTTTTTGTGTCATTTTTCTTATCTCATGTAGAAAAATATCATCATAATCAAAAAATTTGAAAAAATCGATTTGTCGAGACAGTTTAACTTTATGTAAACATGAAGCTTTTGGTACTTGACCCCCCTAAGTTCGCTAGAGCATAACTTACAAGAATGGGGGTATATATATTTTTAGATATTTTTCTAGTAGACTATGACTGCCATATATGAAGTCCTAGGAAGGGTTCGAATAGATTTTCTACCATTGATTTTATATGAATTTTAAAGTGAGCACTTCAAATGGACCATTTCTGGTCCATCACCTGACCACTCTAGTGTTAATATTTAGTTATTGTGTTTGATGATGGGGCCTTGTCCCTCTCCTTTATTTCGCCTCCTCTTTTTGCCTTCCCTTTTTCCTTTACATTTTCGCATTTTCCATTTCTCCCTTCCCCTCGCTTCGATTTTCCCTTCCCCTTTTCCTTTTCCCGATGGCCTTTTTCCCTTCCCTATTCCTCCTTTCCCAACCCCTTCTCTCTTCCTATTTTTCCCTTCTGTTTCTCCCTCTCCCTCTCACTTTTCCTTTTCTCTTTCCCTCTCCCTTTTCCATGCTCTATTTCCCTTCCCTTTTCGCCACCTTTTTTTTCTTCCTATTTTTCCCTTCCTTTTTCCCACCCTTTTTCCCTTTCCATTTTCCTCGTGCCCTTTTTCCTTCCTTTTCCTCCTTCTTTGTTCTTTTCCCTTTCCCTTTCCCTTTTCCCATGCCTTCTCCTTTCTCCTTTCCTTACTCTTTCCCTCTTCGTTTTTTTCACTTCTCTTTTCCACCGTCTTTCTTCTCTTTTTCCCGTGCTCTTTTCCCTTTTGCCTCCCCTTTTCTTTTTCCTTTCCCTTTTCCTACCCTTTCTCCCCTTCCCTTTTTCGGTGTACCCTTCCTCCCCCCCCACGTCCTCCCCCTCCCCCCTCTTTTTCTTTTCCTTTCACAACAACCCCAATCTTTGGGTCCACATGTTGTTTTTCAGTGTGGCTTTTGCCAAAAAACAACATCAAACAAGGTGTTGTGCACGGAGGGTTGCCCTCCAGTGGCACGAGAGTTGAATCTTCTTTGTTTAATGTCGAGCCTTGTTAATGGCATAAATGCACGGATTCATTTTCTTTGCCCAAAAGTTCTTTGGTTTATTTCATAAATTGCGGAGAACCATCATTCAATTAAATTGGGATTATGTCTTAATTTTAGGATAAATTTTATATTGCACTTTTTTAGTAACTTTGTTAAATTCACTTTTTAGTATCTTTGTTGCCCTTAGACTAGAATAGACGTTAACATATAATCATACACGGGAATATAAATTCACACCTTAACTTCAAATTACAAATTCATATATCATGAAACTCAAGTAGTACACAACTTTTATTAAAAGTGATTGATACATAGTAACTGTTTATCATTTTTCCACCAACATCCCCAAGGATATGAGAACCTTATTCCTTACATCCTGAGGTATTGTAACTCTCGCTGTTTTACTAGGAATAGTTTTTGGAGTCCACGAGTACAATACAGTTTCAATGTCTAGCCAAAGATCAGGATCACTAGGATTTCTCCTCCACCTCTTTGTCCAACAATCTGAATATCTTTCTTTATCGGTGACATTAGTCAACTGATGTACTGGACACCACCATTCCATGCGCACCTTATTGAAGTTAACATCACCTTCTTCTTTGCAAATATCCGAGATAGTCCATCCCAACCACTTTGGATAGGTCTCTAGATCTTTGCTTTTTTACTACTACAAATTGGTGGCACTCCGTCGTTAGAAGGTTCATAAGAATCCATGCCTAGATATTTTTGGCCTATCCTTCTTAGGACCAACATAGTGTTTATCAGATTGAGGAGGAGCATATGCCTTCACAATGCTACTAATGGTACCATCATCTTAAACAAGACACCGGCTAATGTTTTCCACTTACTTTTAGGGAACCACCCCTTCTTTCGGCTCTTAGAGGATGTGTCTACCTCATCCAACAAGTTGATCACCTTCTTCCAATAATCTATCAATGCACGATTAGTGTCATCTGAATTAGTTTGCCAATGCTTGATGTAGTCATTGATGCCATCCTTAGTCAATCCCAATTGCTTGACTTCTTCAGTTGGTTTTAGAGCTTTTGGTTGACCAGGAGGTATCATAGGCTTGCCATTTGCATCCCTGCGCCAAATTTCTGCCCCACCTCTCCACTTCTCCTCTGAAGGTCTCATTTTCCATTGCATGATTGGAATCCCTTCTCTCACCCAAAAAGTGAATTGAAGAGGTCTAGAATGACCTTCCATGTCGAGAGCATAACCATCCACAAAACTCTTCCAATCAGGAACTTCTTCTATGATAGATCCTATAGGAGAAATAGAAAATGCGAAAATGTAAAAGAAAAATGGAAGGCAAAAAGAGGAGGCGAAATAAAGGAGGGGAACAAGGCCCCACCACCAAACACAATAACTAAATATTAAAAGACTACCAAGAAGAAGATAATGCTAATGCTAGTGGTAATTTTGTGCTTCTAATGCTAGTGGTAATTTTATGCTTCTAAAATTATCTAGACATAGCCAATCCAAGGATTGGAAGGCCATTGATCTAGAATAACTGCCCATTTTCTTTTGCAGGGGAGTGTAGAAAAACGGAAAAGGGAAAAGGGGAGGGAATAGGAAAACCCGGCGAATGAAAAAATGAAGTACGAGGCATTCCAATGGGTTTTTCATGCAAGCCCTTGCGGGTGCAATCTTTACTTGGCCTGGTTTGAAATGGCTTTCATTAAAAAAATTGCTACACAAGGTAGATACGAGGAACTCAGGATGTTCAAGTCGGTTTTCAGATATATGGATGATTTATTGGCTGTCAATTGCCCCATCATTAGACAGTTTCTCCAAGAACTTAATATGGCTGACATCAATGTCTATGATCCGGATAGTTTGGGCATCAAGGAAGAGACCATCATGGCAGATCACGATAATTCTGGTGCTCCACATGGATACAAAGCCAATTTTCTTAACCTATCTATTGAGATAGCTTGCAAGACTAGTGGAGTTTATAGAACCATTAGATGTGATAAGAGAGATAAATTACCATCAAAGCTCTGAAATTTGTACGCGCAGACAGTTGTAGGCCATATCATCAAGCTAGAAATGTAATTCTTTCGCAAGTACTTCCCTACATGTATGTTAATTCTTGCCCAATTGGGGCCGCTACTGATATTATCGAATTAGCACAAAACTTCATTAACAACTAGTAATGGTACCCAGCGTTGCTGGGCGTAAGTTGAGAGCCTGTAAATGTTTTGGGCTGCAGTGAGAAAAGCCCTATACCTTTCCCTTTCTGTTTCCCTTTCACTTTTGCTCTATCCCATATTTCACTTTTTCTTATTTTCTATACATTTTTCTTTTTCTTTTCAGTTTTTTCCCCTTTTTTTTGCATATGTTTCCTTGTTTTCCCACGTCTTTCCTTCCTTTCCCTCTTCCCTTTTTTCGATAACCTTTTTCCCTTTCCTTTTTCTCCTTTCCCCACCCTTTCCTCCTTTTTCCATGCCCTTCTCCCTTTCCCTTCACCTTTTTCCATGCCTTCTCTTTTCCCCACCCTTTTTCCATGCCTTCCCTTTTCCTTAATCTTTCAGTCTTTCGCTTTTTCCCATGCCTATTTTCCCTTATAACCATCATTCAATTAAATTGGGATTATGTCTTAATTTTGGGATAAATTTTATATTGCACTTTTTTAGTAACTTTGTTAAATTCACTTTTTAGTATCTTTGTTGCCCTTAGACTAGAATAGACGTTAACATATAATCACACACGGGAATATAAATTCACACCTTAACTTCAAATTACAAATTCATATATCATGAAACTCAAGTAGTACACAACTTTTATTAAAAGTGATTGATACATAGTAACTGTTTATCATTTTTCCACCAACATCCCCAAGGATATGAGAACCTTATTCCTTACATCCTGAGGTATTGTAACTCTCATTTGTTTTACTAGGAATAGTTTTGGAGTCCACGAGTACAATACGGTTTCAATGTCTAGCCAAAGATCGGGATCACTAGGATTTCTCCTCTACCTCTTTGTCCAACAATGAATATCTTTCTTTATGGGTGACATTACTCAAGCGATGTCTTTGGACACCACCATTCCACAGCGCACCTTATTGAAGTTAACATCACCTTCTTCTTTTGCAAATATCCGAGATAGTCCATCCCAACCACCTTTGGATAGGTCTCTAGATCTGTTGGTTTTACTACTACAAATTGGTGGCACTCCACGTCGATTAGAAGGTTCATAAGAATCCATGCCTAGATATTTTGGTCTATCCTTCTTAGGACCAACATAGTGTTTTATCAGTTGAGGAGGAGCATATGCCTTCACAATGCTACTAATGGTACCATCATCTTAAATGGAAGCACCAGCTAATGTTTTCCACTTACTTTTTAGGGAACCACCCTTCTTTTCGGCTCTTCTCGAGGATGTGTCTACCTCATCCAACAAGTTGATCACCTTCTTCCAATAATCTATCAATGCACGATTAGTGTCATCTGAATTAGTTTTGCCAATGCTTGATGTAGTCATTGATGCCATCCTTAGTCAATCCCAATTGCTTGACTTCTTCGGTTGGTTTTAGAGCTTTTGGTTGACCGGGGAGGTATCATAGGCTTGCCATTTGCATCCCCTGCGCCAAATTTTCTGCCCCACCTCTCCACTTCTCCTCCTCGAAGGTCTCATTTTCCATTGCATGATTGGAATCCCTTCTCTCACCCAAAAAGTGAATTGAAGAGGTCTAGAATGACCTTCCATGTCGAGAGCATAACCATCCACAAAACTCTTCCAATCAGGCACTTCTTCTATGATAGATCCTATAGGAGATGGATTTGTACATCCATGAAATATTTCCAATAGCACGGGAAAGTTGGTAGCTGTCTGTTTGTCTCAATACATGACTATATTTTCCAAACAATGCATCCACATCCTCATGAGTATGTCCACGGCATTAGGAACCCCAAATTGACTCTTTCAAAAATACCCACAACTGTTAAGTAGGATATGAAAGAAAACATCCATTGTTCTTATTTTGACCAGCACAATTATCTAGTTGCAAGAGGAGCTTTTGCAGATCTCGAGGTTTAGCACGAGATGTTGAAGCTCCAACATGTTCATTAGGTCCATTCCTCCTAAATCTTGCCTTGCTAAACTTTTCAATACTATTAGGGGTTCCATCCAACAATGCACTATGTAGTGCCCGGCTAGTCAGTAGGATCCTGTGAGGGTGACCATTGTAACCCTTCTCATAGTTTCTTAAACACCTCATGATACTCCCAATGTGAAAATCTGTACCATCACTCCACAACTCTAAACTGAAATGGCCATAATAGGTGCGAGGCGCCCATGCAATATTGCCCCGATCATTGAAATCGCAAAGGGTATGATCTTCCACATGACTTAGGAATGTACTTGAATTGTGGAAGACAAGTCTTTGTTGGTCCATTTTATCATGTATAATACATAGATAGTTATTAGGTTCCATTGAGATAAGGTCCTCCACATCCAATAAGTTGATCTACATGATAGTTGATATGTCATATGGTCCTTCATATGTTCCCTTATCTTTGCCCTTAGACTTGGTTGCACGGTCTTATCTAGTGTCTCCTTCACTTAGCACATAAATTGCACTTGGCAAAGTTGTTTGAAGTTGCTATGGTCACATGCTTGAAATGCTTATTCCATAGCCTACTAAACTGTTTGGGATATAGAGGCCACTCTAAGTTCGAAGCAATGCATTTATTTCCTCTAATATGCTCTTACGGGTACAATGGGATGGCAATCTCTTTTCAACAATAACTCTACCCTGTTCATCCTTCTTACTCTTATGTGGCATGTTTTACGCATTGAAATCCACATATCTTTCAAATATTTCCTTTGCGGCTATAGTTCTTGAGGTAGGCCTTACCGGGGCCGGTGTTCCCATGCAATGCAATTTTACTACCATTTTCATGTCTCTTTTTTGCCGGTTATTGCCAAGAAGAGGTTGGAATTCCATGTATAGCCATCCATGCTTTTGAACATATCCACTTTCCATTCAATGGGAATCTTTTTCTTCTTTGATCTTTCATCCCGAATTGCATAGCCAAATATGGTGTACATGAAATTCCTCCTGCTATCACACTTATGTTCCCGATATGTAGCTCTTGCTCCCACCAACTCCTCTATTGTGAACATTCTAAGACAAGAAGCCCAACAACATTCACCTCCTCTAACCTTCATCATAGCCGGAGAACAATCATAATCGACTTGCATCTTTTGGTGGGATAATGTTTGAAAGTTGGAAGTGGCCTCTTGCTACACTTTGTGTGAACATTGTTGACAATGGTTCTACATCGAAAGGAATCGTGTAGTTCCCCTCCAGTTGAATATTGTCCCTAGGCCATGCAACAATAGTTGGAACCTCTAGTTGCTTCACACAAGCTAGGCATTCTTGTTTGCCTGAACCCTTTTCCTTCCAATTGTCATATAATTTTGAGATTGCCACACCTAACATGTCCTCCCCTAATCTTTCATCATTCACTGCATTGATAGGATCTGCTAGAACAATAATCCCTTCTCCCTCATTTGCCTCTCATTTGCATGCATGCGGGATCTTGACCTTTTGTTTTTCCAATCGACCGGGGTATAAAGTACAATTTCCTTTCCTTTGCCATCATCCTTTTCATTTGAGGTCTTTTCCTTTCCTTTGCCATCATCAACATCATTTGAGTCTTTTCCTTTCCTTTGCCATCATCAACATCATTTGAGGTATTTTCCTTTCCTTGGACAATCATGTTCATTAGTTGGGAATTTCTCCTTGCCTTGATTAGCATCATTGGGGCTTTTTTTAGCATTTTGCATGCCATTGACCTAGAATGCATAAAAATATATAGTAAGTTAGCATATCCAAATAACCTCTAACTAACATGTTCATAAATGAAAGCCCTGTATGTCTTATTCTATTTGATCATTCTATTTATATAATGGGATTCCCCAAGTTATTTTCCTCAACATTATATAAAAAATAAAACCCTCTACTTATAACCTTCAAACTTGTATCCTATAATAACCTTAGAAACAACTTTTTAAGGTTATTATAGGTTTCTTGATTTTAAAGTTAAGAAGTTTATTATAGGTTAGAAAATTTAAGGTTGGAAAGTTATTGTAGGTTAAAAGTTTTAAGGTTAGAAGTCTAACTCATGAACTTTTAAACTTATATAACTTAACTATTAACAAAAACTATTTTAAAAACTTATAAGTCATAACTTTTAAACTTAATAACCCTTAAAACAATTGTCCTTAAAACAATTAACCCCTTGTAATAATTTTTTCGGAAGTTATAATGGCTGATGATTGAAATTTTAAAAGCGGGTTATTATTTCAAGTTAGCCTTCCTTTTCAAACTTTTCTCTCACACTTTCGAACATTAGCGCTTCGCTTCCAATTTGGCATTCAGTAACCGATTCCAATTTCGGCTTGATCTTTTCGGCTTCTCGGCATCATCAATCTACCTTCAATCTATCTTCTACGCTTTACGGGCATCAATCTATCTGGCTGCATGACCTAAGGAATCAATCTATCTGGCGCATGACCTAAGGAATCGTCAATCTATCTTTCGGCTTCAATCGCTTAGAGCTTTTATCGTTTTCGAGCTTTTCGAGCTTTTATCGTTTTTTAAAGCTTTCGAGCTTTTATCCGTTTTATCGTTTTACGCTTTTGGGTTTCGGCTTCTATCGCTTCTCGGCTTCTATCTGCGGCAATCTCGACTTCTATCGCTTTCGGCTTCTATCGCATCAATCTCGACTTCTATCGCTTCCGGCTTCTATCGCTTTAGGGTTTTCGGCTCAAAGGTTTTCGGCTCAAAGGTTTGTAGGCTCTATACAATGTCTTTGGTTTTTGGGTTTTCGGCTCTCTACAATCTCGACTTTGAATAACTTTTGGTTTTTGTGTTAAAGCTTCTCGGCTTCGGCTTTCGGTTTTCTCGGCTTCTTAAGGCTAAAATCATCTGCTATTGGCTTCTCGAATCAAATCAACTTTGATTTTCGATCTTTTAGTTTTCGGCTAGAAGGCAAAGGCTCAATTCAGATCTGAGAACACAAATAGGTTAGTATTTTCTGTTATATACATAAAGTAGTTATTTTACATAAAGCGGTTCCTCCACGAGGATTGGTTACGTGATCTTGCCTATATGATACGCTCTTATTCTATTTCACTTGAGGTCTTCCTCTATCTGTTCTAATTAATGATCTAAAATAATGAAGTAAATAATGATCTATGATCTATCTGCTCTATGATCTATCTGCCAGACGCGTTTGAAATAGATATGTGAAAAACACAAAGCGCGCCTGGCGCGTTTTGAATTATGTATGTTCAGAATAGTTTTATGGGGAGAGTAATATATTATTTGCTAATTACTTAATTTCTCTCGTTCTAGTGCCATGGATTTTCCTTATGCATGGACACTGGCTGCTTCTAGATCAAATACACCTCCCCTGGACGACCATCAACTCGGACCACAATACAAGATATTACTTGATTGTCTTTGTTCAAAACGTTCAAAGAGAGTTGGAGAATCCATTAGACATTACATATCGGGGGCCATGGGAACACTTTCATCGCATCTATGGACATATCAGGCTCCTCATGCTCTTAGTAAGGCTCATGCCAACAAATAAGTCACGAGGATTTGATTTATAGTATCGGGGATCGATACAACACTCGGGTTTGGAGACTTCGACATCGCGGGGAAGATGAGGATCTGTCATATCGGGGTGGTTGGATGGGACTTCTTAGGAATTGGGCCGATGAAGTAGGCCTGTGTGACATATTGTAGAGATAGAAAGAATTCGCGCCTGGCGCATTTTTTGCAGAAGAAATGTACATATACTTTTTTGGAATATGAATACAAACTCGCGCCTGGCGCAATTTTGCACTATACTTTTCTGTCATTAGTTTATTATTTTTTTTTATATGCAATGTCGAAAACATTGAATCGTGATGCCCTCCGGCCCGGTATGACCAACCCCAAGAAACTACATATTTTCATTAATGTGTAGTTTCATGGGGTTGATAAGACTGGCTAAAGACCATCACAGAATTCAAAATTCACAACATCACGCAGATGTTATGATATATTCTATTTTTTTTTGAATATCCAAATATACATACCTTTTTCGAGGGCGTTCTTTTGGCCATGCTACAAATGTGCCCACGCTTTCACCAACTGTATCGCCACCGGGATGTCTTCTTGGAAGAGCCTCATCTTCATAATTGCAGTTTATAATGGAAATCTTATAGAAACTTTTTCCCAGAGGAACACCATGACACATAGAACTTGGATTCAGGATCTTGATTTTACACAATCCTACTCGGGCGCTTCAAGTTTGCTGTTAAAAGATAGCATTCTTCTCCGACACTGATAAAAAACCAGAATGCATTGTAAAAAATAGAGGACGAAAAATAGAGAACAAGAGAATGCACACCATAGAGAACAATAGAGGAATCACACTCACCATAGTTCAGAGACATCGAATGGGATTGAAGGCGCTCGATCGAATGGGATTGAAGGCTTTCGATCGAGCGGATCTTGGGCGCTCTGATAGTCGATTGTTCTTGGGCGCTCTGATAGTAGGTGGCCGATTAGGTGGTAGTAGATTGCCACATATGCGTTTCTTGAAATTAATAATTAATTGTTATCTTGAAATTGCACTAAAAAGAAAAACACAATTTAAATTTGTAAATGAGCGGGACGGGAGGTTAATTAAGGCGGTATAAATTTAAAAGGACGCTAATTTGAATTCGGTTGTAAATCGGCGCCCTAGATTATGAACGCATACATATAAGTTTAAACCAAAACCCCAGTCTCATATTATCCGCACTTGCAGTTCTATGGCGTCTAGAGGATACATCTGGAATAATAAAGGCTCAGGTGGAACCTCCATGTCCAGAAGAAGATCTTATAGAGGGGTCAGAATGGTATGTGGAGATATTCAAAACTGGTGGGAAGACAGACCTCATCTTCATGTCAAGGGCAAGAGAGGCCCGATCAAATGAAGAAGCGGGGAATTCTTATGACATGCGAGAATGGGGGCGATTCTTTACGTTACGTGCTAGTTGAAGTGGGCCAAAAACATAAGAAGAGCCTAAAGAAGATCAATCGATCACGGTGCTAGCTCTTTTAAAGAGGCGCATTGATAACCTCTTCAAATTTGGTTTTGGGGCCGGTTGGTGAGCCATTGACTCCCTACAAGAATATCGAGGGGCTTACGGCTATTCGACGAGCCATTGCCACGAGGCCCTCGAGGCGGTGTCTACTGAGGCGGTGAAGGATAAGGAAGAAGCTAGTTCTAAAGGCGAGGGGAAACCACGAAGCGACGGCCGTGCCTACAAGTGGCGATGACAAAGGCGAGGCGGTTAGAAGGCGATGAGGCAAGCTCAGAAATATCGCGACAAGTATCCACGGGCTGAGCTTCACCCATCCAGTCCCGTGGATAGGCTTTTCAGGTCCACTAAAAGCCATTTACATCAGCGAAGGTATGACAAGCGGCACTCCATGGAGATAGTGAAACGACATGATCGAAAATCGAGGGCAAGTGCCAATACTGCGAGATGTAGTGCCGTCACGATACGAGCGAGGAAGGTAATCATGTGGAGCAAAATTTGGAGGACTTCATCGAGAATCGACATACATTTCATGATAATAGATGGCCCGGCATTCAATAGAGGCCCGAAGGTTCGATCAAGAAGCCGCGGCATCGGGCATCGGTTGTTCTATAAGTCGTATTACGTAAAGCGCCGGTTCTGGCGGCTCAACCACACCGCCTTAGCTAGCGAAATAAAGCGCACTCACGAATGACATGGGAAAAACATTCTTATACAAAGGTAATTTTCCTCCTTTAGGTTTTTCGTTTTAAGTATTTGCAAATCCGCCCGGTAGCGATTTCATATTAGAAAACAAATCAGCGCCGGCGCGATTGCCTCTTGTAAAAAGCGCTTCCCTAGATTGATAGTGGTTTTCGTCAAACAAGAAAATAAAGCGGCGATTTCATATAGAATGTTACCGCCCCGCGAATTTGCCTACCCTCGGGGAGAAAAGGCTATCAGGTCTAATAGCCAAGCGCCTCGGGCTAGGCAATTTTCGTGTGGCGATTTAAATTCTAATATGAAATCGGCGCCCGGCGATTTTTGTTTGACGATAAACGCTACCGATCAAATGGCGTTTTCTCTTCCAGGGCAAACAAACCGGGCGAATTTGCTTTTTCGATATGAAAACAGCGCCGGTAGCGATTTTAAACTAGAAGGATTTATTTCATTCCACGATTATGAAGCTTACAACGTCACTACTTGCGGTCCCTATATAGAGCAACCCGGCATGCTTTCGGAACCCGATGGATTGAATATGGGAAGCCAATGCCAACCGGGCGGGGCCCGATCTAAAAGCTGGCGAATTCAAGTTCTTTGGAGAGGACACTTAGTCGACGATAATCTGAGGACAAAACCAAGAGCACCAGGTCAAAGACAAAAAAAGGGGATGAAAAGGGTGATGCTTCCGAGGAACCAAGCGTGCCCAAGGATGCACGCAAGATAGTATTTGCTTCAGATCGGGATGGGAGAAATGGAATGAATTACGGGATGCCTACGTCGAGAAGAAGTTGCCGATTCACAAAGGAAGATTTCCTCCTGTTGACACATCAATTTTTGATATACATATAACAGAGATGAGGAAGGCTCAGGGATTGGACGATCAAGAGCTGCTGTCAGTTCTGGACAGGTTAATCAGAAAGGAAATTCTTTACAAGAAAACCTCGGCAGCAAAGGCTCGGAATCATTTGAAGATGCTGCGGCGACGAAATGAAGAATATTAGAGTGCTTAAGAAGGCGGTTGGTGAGGAATTACAAAGGCTTACATCGAAAGTGGTCGTTATCGGAGTTAGGACTTATGCAAAAGTATAACGTCTCTAACGGCGACCTTAAAAGTATGTATTTTGGTCCAAGGACTTTGTCAAGCGGCCGAAGTTGAAGAACGTTGCAAAGATCGGGTGGGCTTCACACTAAAGTTGCATCCGACTTGAAAGCGAAAAGTCGCGATGGTGAAGCGGAGACTTCAGGAGGCGAGTCCACTTTCTTTTATCAAGTGTCAACTGGTTTCAAGTGTGCCTTGCCAGAAGTGGGTGCTGGTCCCCATGATATCACACTCTTCGTCCTTGATAGCCGAGGCACCAGATGGTCGCTTGATGACTATAATACGTTCTTTAACATATGCAATGGTTTCACCACGGAGATGAACTACACAATTGTCACTATATGTCCCTCCGACATGTCCTATGCATATGCTCTAACTGCTGCAAATGACTTAGAATGCGTGAAAGTCATACGACAGGCGATCCTCATAGATGAAAACATGGACAGTGACTTCAGCACAGAAAGTAAAATTTTTCATGTGCTTATAATTATGATAGCCATGATGGATGATAAGGAATATGAAAGGCTCAAGGGAAAACCGGATGGAGACAAACTAGCATGGCGGTGCTATCGTTAGATAGATGAAGCATATCTGAAAACGTCTTCTATCCGGAGCAAGAAGACAAAGGGGAAGGGTGTCAAGGTCGTGGAAGAGTTAGAGGAAGATGAGGAAGAAGAGGATGAAAACGAGACCCAATTCTTGTGGGCCACATTAAGTATGAGCTCCTAACATCACATAAGGGTAAGCTAAACAAGAACGGGTTCTCTATGGACCTTTCCCAGTATCTCATTGAAGCATTTTGTCCGTTGGGAACAACTTGCTGGGAACTTCACGTTGGAGGTTACATCGGTAGAGAAGCTTTGAAGTTAGCAAGGAAATGTCGAGGCGTCGTCTCGGATGATCGAGCCAAAAAATTTCTTGGACCTCTTCTTTGAGAAAGTACTAGAGGAAGCAACTAGGGGACCAATCGTGATTGCAAAAAGCAAAGCTTCTACCTCTAAGACCGAAATACCGCAGATTTGCTTAAGGAACGGGAAGGATTGAGAAAGCTATTGGTTGGCGCAACTTCATGGATGAAACCAAGATCGGCCTGATTACCAAATACCTATCGACATGCCACGTGAACATCCTTGACCCTAAAAAATTTAGAACATGTTGAAGATAAGCGGGATGATGATAATAACAATAATGAGGATGAAGCGGACTCAAATCACGAAAACACTAGCCGGGTTAAGCGTAAAGACTAATGAACTATCAAAAGCATAGTTCCCACTGTCTGAATCTCAACCCGATGTGGTTGGTGCTTCTATCGGGCGGGAACAACTTCGGAATAAGGATGCAACGGAAAAAGTCACAGCGGGGAATGAAGAAGAAGAAGAAAGGTATCGTAACAATATTCCTTTTTTATATCCATGCATTTTGCAAGCATATAGAAATCGCGCCGGTAGCGATTTAGACTTTCCTAGAGATCATATTTTTAAATTATGTTGACATGCATCATTCATGAAATCGCTTTGCGCTGGCGTTTGCTTTACCATTTCTTTTGTCTCATACGTTATTGTTCTCCTTACGAAATAATTTGGCTTCCCCAAAAGTGCGGTCTTTGATTTGAATGGTGTGCTATGTAGAGCGTTACCTAAAACAGCGTTCGAAAAGTCATGGTATGCGCAACAACCATTTGAGACACATTACCAAATATGTTTACAGCGCCCTTATCGAAGGAGATGTTGGACCGGGCCTCAAAGTATGTGTTTGGATTTGTGCAATTTGGTCATCTATGGAGCATAGAAATATACTGAGGATGTTTTGAAAGTAGTGCTGAGCTAAATAGAGAGGCTGGCGTCCATACGGGATCAAAGCAAATGTGCTTCATTCACAAACCCTAAAGAGCCGAACAGGTAAAAGATATTTGTGAAATGCTTGCATAACATGATGGATGCCCTAGGTGTTGAGGATAAGGAAGGCATGATCATTGTGGATGATGGACGCTTTAAAGTGTTGCTTCAATCAGTCCGCGAGGCATTGAATCATGACCCTATCATCCTCAAGATTTTGACAAAGATGACTTCTGCCGTTTTATTAGTGTCTTGCATGAAATAGCCAAGGAAAAAGCGGTCGAAGAGATACAAACACTATACCATAACTTGATCGGACGAGGGAAATTGGCGGGGACCTTGAGAAAATCGTTCTAGAAAGAGAACTTTTTTGATATATATGTATCTGAGGAAATACACTTTCCAAAAGTTTTGAATATGAAATATACTTTACACGAAAGGTTTAGAATTTATATTGTGTTCTTATATCAGCATTATTGGTTCTGTGTACGTATTGTTTTTTTATATTATGTGTATGGTTTGCTATACTTGCAATAATTTGTATGTATATACCGTCAATAATTTAGGTGTGTATAAATAGGCATGCATGAAATTGGCAAACCATCGGCTTCGGTCTCCGCCTTCTACTTGTTATTATGGCACATTTTATTACCTGCACGATGAACCATGCGGACCTCGTAGGGTGCAGCGAGCTAGAAATAGAACCGGGGATGGCTTGATGTCGTTGCTTTGAATCCCGGCCGCTTCTATCACGATCCCTTTGATGTTGTAATCCATCTTATATGGAATCGAGCATGGTTTGTTCATGATCGATGAGGATCTCGGGGACCGCTGCGGCGCTGGCGGCGATGAATCGGATTAGTTTTTTAAGTTTATGTTCTATTATAATGCGTTATTTATGCCAAGCAAATCGCGCCACGCGCGATTTGATGGTGAGTAATACTCTGTTTTGTAACAACTTGCTTGCTGTTATTTATTCGTAAAGCATTACAATTTCAATGTTTAGATTTCGTTGTCGTCCGTGAATGTGCGAATTAATAAGTAATTTCTTGTTTTTTCTATTGCCAACATTCTGTCATAATATGGGTCATTTGCATGGAATATTTGAATGACTTTGCATTTCAACATAAAATGCATCTTCCTAGCCCGAAAATGAACACAGTGCAAAAGTGTGGTTAATTCAATATAATGGTCAATAAAATGCTTATGCGGCGCGATTTTGGAATAGACATAATCCCAATTTAATTGAATGATGGTTGGAGGTTAATTCATACAACTGGGGAGGAAGGGGAAAGTACTGATAACTTCACTCGGAACTGGACCTTCACCAATAGGTTCTTGCCTAAAAACTGACTATATGAACATAAGGGCACATAAACATATATGTCATTACTTATGAACTTAAAGGCACATAAACATAAATGTCATTAATCTTCGAGATTGATTCTAGCTCATGCTCAAAAAATGCAACAACGGTTATAAGTTTCTTCTCACTTGTTGTAAAAAATTCCTAGTTGGAATTTAATCAAGCAGGTTTTATTGCTTGTACTTGGTTGGTTTCATAAATTTAGGCACACAATGGTTTCATATGTCAATATTAAGTCCTTTAATAGCTGCTCATCTATTGAAGACTTCTGTACTCAGATATGTGGTTATGAGGCTTGAAGCAATGACTATGACAACTTAGTACCCAATACACCTTCTAAGCATTTGATCACATCCCCGAGGCAAAGCTCATGGCTACTCAAAGGCTAGATTTGTCACTCTTACTGGATGATCACGTTCATAATTTTGATTTTAATTAGTAGCTTTCAAAATTAGTAGCAGTAATTGTAGGTATAGTTTTTCTAGTTTATCATTTTGATTCCACTTTGAAATTGATTTTGAATGTAGTATTTCACTTTGATTTTGCTGGACAGGTACGTCTCCTTTGCACCATTGCTAGTTCCCACTCTAAAATGAGGTATGCATGACTAACCGTTATGATTTCTTTTTGTGCTATAAAAGGTAAGATGCCTTGTAGAATTTCTTTTGACTCAAAAAAGCATTTCAAACCCGTCCCCGAGGACTATGGGGGCCATGACCTTCTGCATAACCATTGGTTTGATGCGGAGTGCAAGGAACACAAATGTTGGCTCCACCAAGTCACAAACCCTGCTCTACGTTCACACGCAGTCAGACAATACCGTCTTCTCCTTAAGGATAAGAAGGCCAGGTACATCGCAGCCCATCAGCAGGAAATGTTCTTCCTCCTGGACCGTCATCCCAACTTGTTTATGGTCATCGAGAATGCAAGTCGCACAGGGAGCTTCGTTCGCTTGAAGGGGAGGAGGTCACTATCTGATGGCTCCAGTGTTATCCTTGGTACGAGGACCCGTGTTCCTTTGTAGGTTCCAGTGATTATTTTTGCATCTATGATTCTTGGGTGCGCATTGATTACACGGAGGCGGGTGCCATTGTAGAGATCGGCCTTTGGGTTCATGTTTCTGAGTAGGATAATGATGGCACCATCCTTGATGTGTAACTTATGCGGTGGCCTGCCAGAAGGGGTCAGGTGGTTGATGAAATTGGGAAATCCCTTGTAGCATCTTCCCCTTCTGCAATGATGGCATCTATACTCGTGTACGTATGGAGTTGTCCATTCAACTTTAAAAGGATCTTATTGTTGATTCTCAGCATGTCTTCATTCTTTGGAGTCAAGATGGCCTTGTCATACACTAGGTTCACATATGCCTCTGTTATTTCCTTGCCAAAGATGCTGTCAATCAAGTCGCCTTCTATAATGCATTCTTTGAGTATCTCAACCAAGTCACAATCGAGCCCTGGCTCATTGTTCATCCGTTCCCCATTACCGAGTCATAGCAGCCAATTTGAGAAGATTTGCTCATCTTTTCTGACCCGCTGTTTTGTGCCAGCTTGTAGGTTTTGAAATTAGTCCACAAATTAGTCCACACACTTCGAGATGACTTATGTCCTTGTTGCACGCACTAGCTATTAGCGACGTCGTTAGTGACGTCACATCGACGTATTAGAGACGTCAGCCGTCGCATGAAGACGTCTTGCAAATGTTGCACGGACGTTGCAAATGATGTAAGCCTAGGATTACGCAGGCGGGCGGCGTCATGTCGCCAGTGAAGCGTGGTTTTGGCGACGCGTCCTCGGCGTCATTTGTAGCGTTGTTATCCGCTTCGACGTTCTAATCTCGTTATCTTTCGTCACCCATGAAGCGTTGTTTTCGGCGTCGTGCAACATGTTTGCAACGTCCAGGACGTCGGTGTAACGTCCTCCACATGTCGTCATAATGTTCTTATATCGTTGCTTACACGTCGCAGCGTAGACGTTGTTTACGACGTATTTGGCGGCGCGGTGCGCAGCGGCGTGGTATAACGTCCTTCATACGTCGTTCTAACGTTGTTATCTCGTTGCTTGCACGTCGCAAATGAAACGTTTGTTACACACGTTCAACATACATGTTCCTCTAATTTGATTAGCGGCGTTCCCGTCGCCGAGATATCTAATAAAGATGTTCTTTGTGGCGTCTTTTAAAGCGTGCTTTACGTTACAAACACGTTATTTTGACGTTTCAAATGGCATTTTCATTGTGACATCGTGTTTAGCATTCAACTTGTAATGCTGCTTAAGTATTTAGGCTACAAGTTATAAAGATATAAGAGAATAAAACAAAAACTCTTTTATTTATATGCAATTACAAGTCACGATTACATATAACAATCATAATGTGGCAAGGTGCTTTCAGTGGTAGCTCTATTTCCTTGTTGCGATATCCATAAAGGAGCAGGCCTGTTTCATTGCACCTGCAACATTTGATAGAACAACCCATGTAAAAAAAAATCAGCCACATATCGCCCAAGATATAATCTTCACGAAGTTCCACATATACCAGGTTTACAAGTTTCTGGGCTAAACATGCAATCTTATTAATAAAAAACATGGCTAAATCTGTAACTAGCCAAGCAAACATCATTACCTCATATGTGTATCCAGATTTGACATCCTTACATATCCGATCAGCCTAATATTGGCTATGACAATGACTATGAACCCGTTTTGAGTAGCAACAGGCACCAACGGCTTTGTCTTCCAATGTAAGTTGCTCCAGAAGAATTTTTAAAGCTGTCTGAAGCATTTTATGTTGCCCTTCACTAGAAGGCGGAAAAACAATAAATGGCAAGTTAAGCCAACATCAACAACCGCATTCAATTTTTATGATAAGGGCATCAGCCACATATTGCCATATTCCTCATATCCAATTTTATAAAAAAGCAAAGCGTATACTTTCATTTTTAACTGAGATTATAACGCATCAAACATTAGTACCTGGTCATAGTTATGCAGGCTTTTATCAGATTGTATAAATTCTGGCATAGGAGTTAAATATGCCCATATATTCGACAAAGCATCTCCTGGTTTATGAATAACCTGAATTCTTCCTGGACATAGAATAGCCACATGCCATTACAATGCCATTGTACAGAATTTGATCTGTCCATGCACATATAATCAAATCAGTAGGGTATCGATTCATCATACCTCTTAATAATTTAATGCCTAGTTTTGCATAGAAACTAGGTATCCTTTTCACTAGTTTCGGCACCCAAGCTCATGTATAATACGGTGAGCCAGAGGATATTCCGTGAGAGGCGGGCTGTTTCTCTTTGTTTTGGAGCTCCCACTTCAGCTCCATCAAAGGCAAACCTCTAATGCTACAACACCCCAGACTCTGCACAAGATGGCAAGAAAAGGACATTTGCTATCTCAAGGACATCTGGTCAGATGACAGACAGAAATGGAAGGCTTGGTCCACAATGAAAGCCACTTTAGGGAATGGCCAGGGAGCCAGAAGACTGTATAATCAGATTCTCAAGAAAGTGGATATGTTATCAGGTATAATGGGCAGAAATGAAAAATGGTTATTAAGGGATGTGAGAGGGCACACGGTAAAGGGCTATAATGTCAAAGTTCTATACAGGCAGCTGCTAAATAGAGAACCTCTTAAAGTCAGCAACAAACTAGGATTGGAACAAGAGGAATTCTTACCTTATCTAGTAAAAAGCTGGAACCTATGGTGCTCAAAAAAGATCCAGCAGTTTCTGTGGTTTGCATGGCAGGATGGAATAGCTACATTAAGCAGGCTCAAACAAAGGAAAATATTGACAGAGACCACTTGCCCTCTTTGCTGCAGAGCAGAGGAAGACCTACAACATATGTTTTTCTGCTCTTCGATTGTGCAGTTCTGGCAGTGGGTAACACCTATCCTAGGCATGGACGTTGAGCAGTTGCAATGGCCAGGAATAGCAATGTTGAACATATCTAAGCTCAAGAGGTCCTTGGTGGCCATTGCTTTATGGGGAGTATGGAGACACAGATGTGAAGTAGTCATGGGAAATAAACCGATTGACTACAGAAGAATATCTAGAAATTTCAACTTTGACGTATCACTTATGGCAATTGCTCATAGAAGAAAGTATGGGGATCAGTATGACAAAGAGTTTGAGTCCGTGGGAAAGACAAGGGGCTTCTACGAATACTTTGTGTGCGCATGGTCTTCTCATGAAGAGGTGGATGGATAGTGGCGTTATGATCAATCATGTTGTATCTGTTCACAAAGAGACTATATGTTCTCAAAAAAAGGGGTGATCCAACTCCTCTGTTATGCATTCATGAAAAATCAGTCCATTAAGGGACATGTACCTTTATTACTTATTATAAAATAAAAATATCTTGCAATCAAAAAAAAAAAAAAAAACGGTGAGCCTAGAAACCATACTATTTTGAATGAAAGCCTGAATTATAAGCTGTTAACTTATATTGAAGTACAATTTCAACCAAGCTTAGACTAACCTGATTGATGTCGCTCCTTGATTTTATTGTTTGCCTTTAATCTGTAGTAGTGGTATATCATGCACCATTCCGAAAATTCATCTCCCTTCTTATTTGATAGGAAGAATGCCAGCATTCTTCCTGCATAAAGGCATAAAGGACATAAAGGCAGCTTTTTGCAACACCTGCATATCTGCCTGGCCTCTACAACAAATAGCAAATAGCCATTTTCAAAACATCTTTCTAGAACACTATCATTCTTGTCAGTGAATTTTTGTCAGTGAAGCTCAGAATCTTGCAAAGGCTTCACATTCTAGAAGTTGAAAAGCAAGTTTGCTAACAGATAAATAAATAAATAAATAAATAAATACCTGAATCAGAGTTTCAGATAAGTCATTGATATTGTGCTTTAGCACAGAACAAGTAGCAGCAAGGAACCGTTCTTGGAGCAGAGCTTATCCTAGTGCATAACATTCTAGAAGTTGAAAAGCAAGTTTGCTAACAGATAAATAAAGAAATAAATAAATAAATACCGGAATCAGAGTTTCAGATAAGTCATTGATATTGTGCTTTAGCACAGAACAAGTAGCAGCAAGGAACCGTTCTTGGAGCAGAGCTTATCCTAGCGCATAAAATAGCCAATGCACAGTTGCTACCCGAGACTGAAAGCCAGTGTACACCAGGCAAATGTTCCTGCCATCTGTAGTGTAGGCACTTAGAGCTTGACGTAGAGAGCTCTGGTGTAGGAATCCAGTCGAAACAGATGTGCTAATGTGTGCCACAAGAAACCTGTATTCGAACTTCATAGCCTAGCAAGCAACACAATGGCTGAGCACATGTAATATAAACTAAATAAAATGTGACAAAAGCTTACCAAGTTTGAAGCTTTTATACACCAAATTTCGGTCATATTTCTGCATTCATGATTCTCAAAAAACCTTAAAGATCCTTGCAGATATCTGCTGCTAGTATGAGAAAAGGACACAAGGCAGCTTTCTGTAACTTCTGCATCTCTGAGTGACCTCAACAGCAAAAAGCAATTGGACCATTTTCAAGACATCCTTTTAGATCTGTGTCTTGCCAAAAGTGTCAGCTCATTTTATCCAGGAAATATGGCAAACCCATTATTATCCAGGGAACATGGCAGAAGTATTAACACTGTCAAACATCAAGGCATATTAGCATAACACAGCTATTAGCAAGCGGATTCAGGTATGGATTATACCTTCAGAGTATAACCAAGTCAGCCAACAAGGCTGGCTATGGCGACCTTGGCATGGCCGTTTTTAGGCAAAACTCCAGTTGATAGTGCCATACTCGGCATTGAGCAGGTGTTATGTAGCTGTATCATCCCAGGAAGACCTAATGGCAACAAATCCGACAGAAGGTATATCCGAAACAGTATTTTAAGCCACTGCCCAAAATAAAACCAGAAAAAGCATCTATGCCCTTGTATTTTCGATACATCTCTGGTAATAGGGTGTGCAACAGGCAAATCGGCCAGATAAAGACAGGAATCAGGAAATAAACATGGCCGGACCTGCTGCGACCAAATTTTCTGACTTTTTGATTTTTGTTCTTCTATTTCTGATACATCACAGCGGCCACATGGCACCAAGATCCTGGCCAGAACATTTTTGACCTAACCACCATATCCAGCATTTTTGCATGGGGTTTCAAGCCAATATCCGATCTTTTTCATTAAAATTAGAAGGGTGAAATATTCACCATTGTCAATTCAGTGGTTTCCAGTGGCCGCATACTATTTGGCCCTAAATCGACTTCTAGTTCTGCCCTTTTCAGATAAATTGTAGTTTTAATAGTCTGTATAAGGGTACCTTCGCACTCACCGTTAAGTTAGGATTCCGTTAAGATTTTAACTGAATTTATTTTCACACCAGCAGTTAGGTTAGTTTTCCATTAGCTTTTTTATTTAACATTCTGTTAATTTTTTTAACCTAAAAGGGTTAATTTAAGTTGGGTTCACACTAGTCTAAGTTAAGTTAGTAAATTAAACTCAAACGTAACCCAAAATCGAAAATACATTGAAAATTAAAGTGACCTCGAAAGGTCACTATAACCTTTTTTAACTTTTTTAACGGAGCTGTTGTCGGACGGAATCGAAAACTGGAGAAATGGCGGACGGGAGATCTCGAGCTCGAACTGGAGCTCCCATCAGAGGCCAAGGTCGTGGCATAGGTCGTGGTGTGGGCATAGGTCGTGGTCGGACAATAGCTGCAGGTGGCCGCAGTAGCAGTAGGTCTGCTTCTTCCCAAACTACATCAGAACAACAGGACGACGATGAGGATCCCTTGGAGCAGGTCTGCTTCTTAAACCTAAATGGCCAAGAAGGCTTTGGTATGAATGGGCATGTGGGTACTGTGTTGGCCTGGAAATGTCGCCCCAATATGAGCATCAGACATGCCTTCGAGTAATAGGATCCATTCCTGTTGTCTGCATGCAAAACAAGGTTGTTTAAGCCCCTCTTTTCCTTCTATAAAATGGATATTGTGCCTATACATTAAAGATATCAGGGATACATAATGCAACAGGCCTGCAATAGTAATTTACATCAGGAACAAGAGTAACTGGATAGACCACCTGCCGGTTCATCAAGGTAAAGAACTTTCGGATCCCCTATTAGAGCCACAGCAAGGCTCAATCTTCGTTTCACTCCACCACTATAACTTCCTGCTCTTGTGTTAGAAGCAGGAACTAGCTTCACCTTTGACAAAAGGTCTTCAATGCTCTGTAAAAATTGAAATTAAATGCTTATTTTGTTGGGACAACATGAAGACACCTTCTCAATTCAAATGGTTTGCAGCATGTTGCAGCATGTGGCAATGTGGCAGCCCTGGAAAATGGGAAAGCCATCCATGGTGATATTTGCAGGTATGGACTAGAGAGTGATCCAGTTGTAGCAAATTCTCTTGTAGATTTTTATGCTTAATGTGGTTGCATGGTTGATGCTCACGAGGTATTGAACTCAATCTCTAAAAAGGATACTATGACTTGGAACATACTGATAACAGGATATAGCTGCATAGGGAACATCATATCTGTGTTTGATCTATTTGATAGAATGCGGGATGATATTGACCATTATTCATGTATGGTTGATCTTCTTGGTCGGGCCAACCAGCTAGATGATGCAGTGGCAATGATTAAGACCATGCCTCTTAAGCCAGATGCACTGATATGGTTTACTCTCTTAGGTGCATGCCAGAAGTGGAAGAATGTAGTGCTGGCAAAGCTTGCCTTCGAGTCTTTGTTGGTGTTGGATGCATTGATGGCAAACATCTATGGGAGTGTAGGCATGAAGTAAAACATGAGAAACCGATGAACATATGGGCTTGTAAAGAACTAGGAGAAAGTTGAGCAAGTACATTCTGTCTGGTTTGATTTAGAATGGGATTCTTGTGGTAATTGGCAGTGATGACTTTAAGGTGTGAAACTTCGTAAAGTTGCTATACTTTACCATTTTTTAAAATCTGGATTCGATGGTTTACTAGGATGCGTATGCTAAAGAACTTCATAAAATTGCCAAAATTTGATAATATTGCATCCCAATTATAGTAAATTCGCCAAATTAATGGACATTTTACAGTAAAAATTTCAATTTTATGGGGTAAAACACCAATTCTACTAAATTCGTTTCTATAAAAATGTTGGAAAAATAAAAAACAATCGCCACCATTTCTATAGTTTAGAAGCAACTAGAGGATGATAAAGTCATCACTGGTAATTGGTTGTCAGGTCATTTTATTGCTGCTGTAGGTAATGATGCCCATTTGTACTATAAAAAATAACAGGTGAAGGTAATAAAACTTGCGCTTGCATTTGCTTGCTACTTGTTCATTTGGATGCAAGCTTGCTGCGGGAAGTTCTTTTGAAGCACATTCTGTGTTTTCTTCCTCTTCTTTACTTGCATAGAATGTTGTTGCAGAACATGTCTGCCTGCTGCAAGCTTCTTGCAATGGACATTTCCATATAAAGGTAGTTCAACAAGCTTTCTGGAATCACAGAAACCTGTTTGCAGGGAGGCCACTATTTTTCTATTCACAGAAACCTGTTTTCTATTCATGTTCAGACAATGACCACTATTTTTCTGCTCATAAATGACCAATAAGCAGTACATTATCTCATTGGTCAAGCTGTCTTGCTCATGTTCATTATAATGAGCAGTATATTATGTCATTGGTCAAGCTGTCGGAGGCGGTGCTGCTAGTGTGCGACACCATAGCCAGAATTGATGACAAATACATCAGATCTTCTGTAGATTTTTTTGAGATCAACACATGTTGTCCAACATTGTTTCCCACTGTTATTGTTAGCACTTGGGCTAGGCTTGCTTTCCATACAACTGATTTTGGATGGGGGGAGCCTGTTCATTCTGGTGCCGTTGGATTTCAAGAACCTCAGGTTTGCTGTTCGCGCGCCGATTGGCAAGGATCCAAGAACACCAAACATGATCCGGGTTTTGCTCCACCGCCATGGCGGGTTCAAGGATCTTTGCAAGAAATTGTTGGTGATGTTGATTATTTGACTTGATCAGTGTCTTGATCATACCTTTTATCTCATCAATCTCTCCCATCATCATCACCTGTGATCATGGTCGTGATCATCCCCATATCATTCATTACCTGTAAACAAAGTACTGAGATTTATTTTATCTTTTTCCTGCTGCCAGTGTAATTGGCTTGTAGAGATGCGGGATTATACCCTCTATAGTTCGAATAACATCCCGGTTGGATACACACCAGGTCCTACTCCATTATTTAATTGTAAGACTGCAACTTTTCATTGTGCATGACGAGGATTCATTGATTTTGATGTAAGATTTATTGTCCATTCACTCAAAGCCTAGCCGTTGAGGAACATTGATCTCTTTAAGTGTGTCGGTCCGGGTGGAAGCATGAGTTACAAGAAACAAGATTGGTGATGTAAAGTCAATGAATAAAAAGAGAATAATGCACTGCAGGATCCTTTATATGAGAGGTTGAGTTTGGTAGCCCATTAATTGAATGCCTCGTCTCCTTTTATAGTAGCTTTGAGTTGAGTTGAGCATGTGCATGGCAGGACTTGTATCTAAACCATTAATTGTTACGTGACAATCAAGAAGTTGTAGAAGAAGTTCATCGCACAAGAAGAGGACAATTGTTTGAAGCACTTAATAGAAAACAAAAATAAAACTTAACGGAGGTATGTGCGAAGGTATTGCCGTTAGCATTAAGTTAAAAAAAAAAAAAAAAAAAAAAAAAAAAACCTAATGGACAAATGTGTGAAGGCATTGCTGTTAGCCTTAAGTTAGACTAACTTAATAGGCACCTGTGCGAAGAAATTGCCGTTAGCATTAAGTTAGCACTAACTTAACTAAGGCAAGTGCGAACACATTTTTATTTTATTGTTAAGTTAAAAAAAAATAACCTAACTTGTTCTAGTTTGAAAGGATTTAACTAGTTTCCGTTAGGTTAAAGTCTTAACGGAAAGTTAACTTAGTCTTGGTGCGAACACAAGAGTCTCTTATAAGTTTAACTGGCAGTTAAAAGAAATTAACTTATTCCTAACTTAACGGCGGGTGCGAAGGTACTCTAAGGCCATAAAATAAAAGTTAAACTTGGCCCCAAATGTTTTTAGCACAATGTCCACCCAAAACCATAGTATTTGCCACTTAATTTTTATAGAAAACTAAAAGGTCTCATATTCAGCATTCTGTTGTTGCCACAATTGCAACACGTATTGCATGTACCCCATATTGTACTTTTGTTGCCACTTATTTGCAAAGCAAGGGTTCAAGTAGAATATAATGTTTCTCATGCACAACACGTTGTGTAGAGGGTTTGTATGCCCCTAAAACTATAATCATGAGTAACTTTGAAAAATATGAAGGTTCAACATTTTACCGTTTTGTGGCCATTTGCATATCAAGCACCCAATTCGTGCCCCGGGAGCTTCCCCTTCTAGGCCCATTATGTTTTACTTTCTTAGGCTATGTGTTTGAAATGTTGCGGGGAGTTGTCTAGATTTAGTGGGGTCCGAATGGAGATGGCATATTGCCCGAATAATCGTCTTCACATCATATGATTTGGGTAAACCGGGTGACGCCGCGATGTTACGACGACGTTGAACATAACAACGGTCACGTCAAGATATGCAACGCGACGTCGCATGAACTACGCCGGACGTTTCATGCGCGACGCCGCATTGTATAAACGACGCCTTCCAGGTTGCCCATGCGACGTGGCGCTGCTGTAATTCGACGCAGGGCGTCGCTGTTAACGTAGGCCATTGGCGACGCCCGTTTTGACGCTTTAATGCGACACGGCACGCCGCACATACGCGACGCCGTGAAAAATCTTAGCGACGCTTTAGGAACGCTAGCGATTATTTTGCGACGTCGAGTTTGCCGTACGTCGCAAACCGACGTCGTTAATAGCTCGTTCTCTAGTAGTGACGCTTGATCACAGGCAACTGTTGTCAAAAATCGCCGCCAGTGAGCATTATCATTCCCCAAACGGCTTGTCATCTTAGCGTATCTCGCATAAAACCCTGTCGACGGCAGTGAGTGCTTGCGTATGCGTCATCCCCATTTCGTCCCATACCATGATACTTGCCTTTCTAAGTACCTCTGCTTGTTGGCTTATTGCATGTAGTGCAGAGGTTGCCTCTTGTGTGAGGTTGGTTGAGTGGTAACTTGAATGTCGAATGAACTATTTGTGTTCCCTTCAAGAGAAGGCTGGCAAAGCTTGTCCAAGCTACTGATACAACACTCACGCCACATCCTCTTAGTATGCTGATCAGATTGTTGAAGAGGAAGGTCTTGCCTGTGCCTCCTGGACCATCCACATTGATACATGGGGCTTGATGCTGGCTGATTGCATCGAGGATAATGTCGGCTATGTGCTTTTGCTCTATATTGAGCTTTTTGTAGTTTTTCTGCCCTTCTTTCAACTCCTTTTCTGCATCGAAGGTGGGTTCATTTGGGAAATTGCCTAGAATGTCTATCTGTAATTCTGGCAGTCCAAGTTGTTGGCATGTGCGGCCACTCATTTGGTAGATGTCTCGATGTCCTTCAGTGTATGGTTATTGTGACGTTCCAGGGGAATATACGCCATAGATACGTATATTCCTGGACCCGTCACTAAGTCGACCTTTGGGTAGCCTTGTCTACTTATTTAAAATGTTTTTGGAGGTGGGTGTCCTCTATTTTCCGGCCGTCGATAACGCCGGTAACACTCCATTTTCCGGCCAAAAGCGTGATTTTGGCACCGGAAAAATTTTCGTAACCATTTTTTTCGGGCAAATCCTAAGCAAAACAAGATGCTAACGCATCAATGAGTTGCCCGTTGAAAGACCCATTGATGCATTCACAACTAGGTATCATTATAATCATCTATGCCGATTAAGAAATGTTGGGTTCACATAATGCACAAGATGTTTATTGCAAAGTTCCATAATAAATTGTTTGGCTTTTTTAACTTACTTTATGGTGTAAAACTTTCATACTTATGCTTCTAACCTATTCAAATATATCAACATGCCAAGGTGGTTCCAACATGTCACCTAGGCTCAAACATGCCTAGGTGGCTCAAACATGCCACCTAGGGTCCAACATGCCATCTAGGCTCAAACATGTCAAGGTGGGCTCAAACATGCTATCTGGGCTCGAACGTGGCACTAAGGCTACAACACGTGAAGGTGGCTCAAACATGCCACGTGGACTCCATAATGCCACGAGGGCTCCAACATGCCAAGATGGCTCGAACATGCCACCTAGACTCAAACATGCCACCTAGGCTCCAACATGCCACCTTTGCTTCCAACATGTCGCCTAGGGTTCTAACATGTCAAGGAGGCTCAATCCAACATGCCAAGGTGGCTCAATAAGGTGGCTTAAATATGCCACCTAGGCTCCAATATGCCAAGGTGGGTCAAACATACCACATAGGCTGCAACATGCCAAGGTGGCTCAAACATGCCGCTTAGGGTCCAACATGCCAAGGTGGCTCAAACATGCCACTTAGGCTCCAACATGCCAAGATGGCTCAACCATGCCACATGGGCTCCAACATACCAATCGGGCTCTGATATGTCACGTGGGCTCCAATACACTACCTAGGCTGCAATATGCTAAGGTGTCTCAAACATGCCATGTGGGCTCCAACATGCCACCTGGGCTCAAACATGCCAAGGTGGCTCAAACATGCCACTTAGGCTCCAATATGCCAAGATGGTTCAACCATGCCACATGGGCTTGAACATGCCAATTAGGCTCTAACATGCCACGTGGGCTCCAACACGCTACCTAGGCTAAATTGTTCTGCACAGTTAGAGTTTAGCCTTAGAGTTATGTTTTTGTAAATGAAAGGAGTGCGCAAACATACTGTTTTGTTGTGCATCTCATCTGATATTTAGTGTGCATTTTTTTGTCCTTGCATCTTCACTTAATAAGAAGGATAAGAAATTCTAGATTTTGGAATCATAATTAGCACTGGAATTTAGAGGACAGACTGACAAATTATGTAGGTAGGAGACAAGATGGAGTAGTATAATGTTGAAGCACAAGTTTCTGTAAGAGCAAGTTCACAGTCTGCATTCAGATACTTTGTTTGGACACATTTAATCTAAACCATGATGTCAACGTATGTGCCAGGCATAATGTTTGGTTGTTTATGCTAGGCCTGCAGTGCTCAGTCTATATGCATATATCCCTGGCATGAGTACTTCAGAAGTCCGGCATGAATTTCGAGTCATTCGCGCTTGGCACGTAGCCCTCTAAAGAATTTTCTATGCCAAGCATGTATGAACACTCAAGCCAACACGTTTGCGCGCTTAGGCCTAGTTAAAGAAGGGCCGTTAACTTAAAAAAAAATCAAAGATCAAAATTCAAAATGACATTACACCATTAAAAATCACTACGTAGGGTCTTTTGCAGGCCTTATGATTTGGACGAAGGGATTGGTTTTTGTGTAATAGCATGTTTTTTGTAGAATGGAAATTTTGGAAGTTTACAAAGGTTGTGGTTTCGTTAGTAGGGGGTTTTAGTTCGTTTTGGAAATGGATCTGAGCCTTGTGTTAATTTGAAGTCGGTACTGGCACTTGACACTGTCACTGTTCCTTATATGGGCAAAAGTATGCTAGTGGGTATCGTGCTACTTGTACTCGTGCAATATAGGCATACGAAGTGGACAGGTTCCTGCAAAGAAAGTGTTGTGATGGCAGATGTGGTAGATCGGTTTGCCTATGAAACCATATCGGTTAGTGCAGAAGGGAGTGGATTCCGTCGTGCGCAACGGTTCCTTAAGCCCGGAACTTGGTTAGACATTAAGAACTATGGGATTGTGCCTATTGACCGTACCTTTCAGTATGGGGACTATGATGGCGTGAAATTTTGCCTCAGACATAAATTTGTTTTGTTTCAAGTGAGCAGATAGTGTTGAAATTGCTGCCCACACGAGGATTGAATATAGCAGCTTTGTTAAATACGCCATGCCATTTGCGAGTCAACGGTAGTGTTATGGCTACGGTCATCGGTTTGGATGAGACAAGGAGTGAGCCTTTGCTGCGTATTGCAGTTGGTGCACGAGTTGAAGCGAGAAGAGGTCTTTGTTCGAACGCCTGAAGACTTTGTATTTGTCTGGAGCAAGGCCAAGCGTTCAGGCCTTTGGCAAGTCCTTCTAAGAGCGCATTTCCTATTGTTTTTAAATACGATGGTACTTTTGTTGAATTTCTAAGGAATGTTGTTTTCTCGGCACATAATCGGTTGCTGAACGGTGGTGAGGTACTGTTTCGTGGTTTCATAAATGTATTGCATGTATTATGTTTAAATGATTTAGTATTTCCGGAGTTGTCTAATCAATTCTACATGTGTGGGTCAGATTACAGGGTAGCTGCGGTTACAGATTGGTTCTACGTTATAAGGTCTGTTTGCAGTAGTTGCTTGGAGGAGAATCGGGTGGATGTTGTATGCGTTAGGTGTGGCACGCGAGATGTAAAGGGACAGTTGACAATATCAGGAAAGATAGTCACGCCAACCAAGACCGTGCGCATTTCTGTAGGTGGGCAAATTTTGGATGCGTTGCTTGGATATGGGGATGGCGGAACTCTGTCAGCACTTATGCGCGATCCACATGAGTTGCAGCAAATGCTTTTTCGTAATAGGCCAGTTTACACGTTTCGTGTTAACTATGCTGGAGAGATCACGGGGTTCTTAGTTGCGTAGGTTTTAACTTATATGCGTGTGTTGTGGGTGTTTAAAAGTTCATGTAATTGTTAGGCTATAGTGGTGTGAGGTTGGAATTATGTAATCAAGTAAACGTGAGGATGGTTCTTGTAGTGGAACTATGTGAAATTATAGTTTGTTTTAATGAGATTTGTTGCTTTAAGACATATTTTGTGTATGAGAAGGTGCTTGTGGGATTTGTTTCTTAAAGATAAGTTCATTTATGATATCGTGTTATTTAATGTTGGGCCCCTGTGATTAGTAAGGTTGGTCTCATTGTCAAAAGGTCGCTGGAAGTGAAGCTGCATGGATTACTGCTGCACATAAGATATCACTGTTGGGGACACATCACATCATATCAAGTCTGTATCATGCAGGTTTTAGTGGCCCATTCCTACATAAATACTGTCTACTTAACATAGGTTTGTTTCATGGAAGATGTGATCGCCCCTTCTATTTTTGTTTTGCTCATGCCTCTGTAATGAGCTCTATTATGTGTTCTTATTTGTCCTGTGATGACCTCTGTGAGGACCTTTATTTGTTTTCACTAAACTAATAACCCCTGCATTCAAATACGTTTGTTCCTCTATATTTACAACAAAGTAAATTGGTACTAAATGCAACCATCTATTTGTATTTGTCTGTCTAGATCCTGCAATAGAACAGTCTCCACTTCTGCAAACTTTTTGGGATGAGACAGTAGTAAGGTTCTTCTCTTCTTTGTCATTAATGTGAATGTTATCGTACTTTGTCTCATGATGTCTCTGTGTACAAGGTAAGGTTGAGTTTGGAAAGATTGATAGTGAGGAAATTAAAGCATATATTGCAACTGGTGATCCAATGGATAAAGCTGACGCATATGGCATACAGGTAACAGGAAAGGTTACATTGATTATTGAATTTCAATTTTGCAAAAGTCTTATTGAAGTTTTGATTTCGAACACTTATAATTTGTTAAAATGATTATGGTCTATAATGGCGTTACAAACCTGCAAAACCATCCAAATTGAAGTGCTGGAAACATGTTTGGTCCCAACATAACACCAATACAATCTCGTTTTCAGGGTCTAGGTGGCTCCCTTGTGAAGTCTGTTACTGGGTGCTTCTACAATGTTGTCGGTTTCCCCATCCACAGGTGAATGCAATTAACTTTCAATGAGAACTATGTTATTTAAATCCACTTGCATGCTGGAAAAAGAAGTAAAACTTAGAGATGCCGCAAATTCTGTCATTATGGCAAAACTTGAAACTTTCAAGCTGGTTCACTGCCATATGAGAACATAATGTCATAGCTGGAACATATCGTTTCTGTTATTGAACAGAAATGATACAACATTATGCAGGTTTAGATGTTTTAAAAGGTACATTTTCCTTCTTAACCATTTCTCTGTTGCCTTAGTTCTTTGAAGAACTAAGGTTGGATAGAGCAGCAAAAGAACCTCATTTTATTAGCAGCAGATTAAGTAAAGCAACATCAGAGAGCATCGTACAAAGAGAAAACACATCGCAAATGAAGATTAGGGGGATATTGATTAATTCCTCGGTTCAGCAATATACCTTGATGATTATAAAATATTCCCATGGTCACAAATAGATGTTTCAAGTATTTTGAAGGCATGTGCTACCATAGGACCTGTACGATCAGGCGAATTCATTCATGACCAGATCCTTCAGAGTGGGTTAGAGCTGGAGATTGTTTGGGGAAACACTCTTGTTGATATGTTTGCAAAATGTCAGAGCATGGAGGAAGCATGCAAGGTGTTCAATAAAATGCCAAATCATCATGTGATGACATGGGGGGCAATGATTGCTGGGAATGCCCAGCTTGGTAATGCATAATTTGCTGTGGGCTGCTTTGAAGATATGCAGACAGTTGGCATTAAGTCAGATGGATTAATATTCACTGGCATCCTTAGTGCGTGCAGTAGTGCAGGCTTAGTTGATGAAGGCAGGGGCCATATAAAATCCGTAAAGCAATGGTGTGGCATAACTCCAAATGCAATTCATTCTTATTGTGCAGTTGATCTTCTAGGCGGTGCAGGACTATTTAGGGAAGCTGAAGAAATACTTCAAGTTTCATTGCAACCAAATATTCGTGGCTGGAGGACACTACTGAGTGCTTGCACAATGCATGGAAACAGAGAGTTAGGAAGGCACTGTTTCAATGAAATCTTTTCTCTAGATTCAGATTCGGCTGTGGGATATGTTTAAATGTCAAAAATTTATGGTGACATTTACATGGAAGGTGGCATTGCTGCAGAATATGAAGTAGATGAGTATTCTGTCCTTAAAGAAAATGAAGAAGTGTTCTAATTTCCACCTCTGGCCCTACCGAGTGATTCAACTGGGAAAATGCTTTTCCCCATTGTCTCATCATTATTTATGGTGAAAATGGATTCAAGCTAATTCGGAGGAAATGCAGGTTAAGCTTTTAGCTTTTATTAATGGCATGCACATGTATACAAGGCAGCTAAATCACTACTGTTTGTGGCAATGCTTTAGGATGAGCATAGTAATTTCAAGCCCTTTGCCAATTACATCAAGGCTCAAGAGTCTTTTCGTGAGGCATTTAACCTGCCAGTTATATTCTAGTAATTTGTAAACTTTCTTCGAAATTGGGAACTAATAAATGTGAGAAGAATAGATGGATTGAAGGATAGACAAAGAATGTGCAAATGTATCCATATGAACAGTTATCAGTATAGTTTGCTAGTTGTGGTGAATCCTTCATAATATCTAAAGGATTTTCACCACTTATTAAATTGTGCCTATGCTCTGAAATTTGCAGATGCAGTAGCTGGTCAATGCCACTGGGTATCTTTCCAGTCAAATAAGTTGTTCTTCAACTGATTATTGATCAGGTTCGAGCAGTTAGTAAGCCTTCATGGCGATGGACCTCTCAGATATTTGTTTCCACAAGCAAGTACAGCTCAGTGTACTTGCTTTGTGGGTGGTGGATTTGGAGTAGTCTATTGCGCTACATTACCAGATGGTTTGAAAGTTGTCGTGAAGGTTCTAAGTAAGCAAAGTGCACATGCTAGAGCTTTATTTGGAATGGAAGTTCAAATGCTCAACCACATTAGGCATCACAACCTTTTAATCCTAAAGGGCTTCTACACAAGTTCTATTGGTAAAGTATTATTTTACGAGTACATGCCCAATGGAGGTGTGCATAACTTACTGCATAATCAAAATGGATATCCAAAAATTCCGCAGTGGTCTGGTTGACAAAAAATAGCTCTTGGAATGGTTTAGGGTCTGCTGTATTTTCACCAAGGTTGCTCTTTAAGGTATGTGAATTATTGTTGAAGTGCCAATGTGGATGTTGAACTGCCAATGTGGATGCACTTGACAACAGTGGTCTGAATAACTTTAAAAACCATGTGTAGCTTGCTCTGCGATTGATTAGGCATAGAAAATCGTGGATATTGAAGAAAAGAGGTGGGCCATATTTGGGTAATAATGCAGATATCATTTGTTTATACTTCATTCTTTCGCTGGTGCTTCTTTCTATTGAGCTAAGCATAGAGCAGCAAAAGCAGATGCATTTTCTTTGTACTCCTTCATAAGACGGTCGGGGTAAGATTTGCTTTGCTTTGTTCACTTTGTTCATATAGTTAGCGTAGTTTTGAATTTTAAAATGTCTATCTATGCCTTTTTCCATGCACTTCGATGCTTGCATAAAAAAGCCTTGAAAACTAAGCACGCATCTCTTGAAAACTAAGTTTACAACATCATTGTCTAGGTGAATTGTAGAAATATTTTGCCATCATATGTTCTGCCCTGAAATCTCAGTTAATACAATGTAGTTGCTGCTCTGTGCAAGTCAATAAGGAGCTTTGTGCAATGAACCGAATTTAATATTTATTTACAGGCTATTGAAGACGAGTGGATGGAAATGTCTATTTACAAGGCTACTGAAGATGGCAGGATGGAAATAGACGAACATAATTGAATATCTATTTGCTGTGGCTACCGAGGATAAAGGGATGGAATAGGGACATAATAGGACTTCACTGAGGGTATCGAGGATGGCAAGATGGAATGGGATATGATAGAACTAACACTCCTATGCTGGTAAGATGCCTTTCTTGATGTTATATTTTGAACCTTTGTAGATTTGATGGTCCTCTTCTTCTCTGCAGTAGGGTTTTATGTACCACACATGCACAACAAATTCACAGCAAGTTCAAAGCAACTTGGACACCTTTGTACATTAAAAAAATCTGGAAAAAACATGATTTAGAAGGTGTTGCAGTGATAAATTGCATGAGCATATATGCGGTAACTAAGTGCCTTTCCATATTCAATTCGTGGCACCAGAAAAGATTTGCATTTCTTAAAAGATCATGACGCCAGATATCCATTTTTGGAAGACCACTGTGATGTAAGTGTTTATCCATTTTTTGATCCTACAGAAAGATATCTATTAGAAGACATGTTCCAACATTTGAATAGAAAAGAGTACAAATATACATTAATACACTACAAATATACTACAGGATTATCATTATCAATAACAACTAACAGCAAATTAATCCAAACATTCTATCTGATATTGAATTGTGCACATGAGCAGTAGTTAACCTTCAACGTCCTCCTAAAATTCATCATCCACGTTTGAGCTTAATACTTCTTTACAAAAAGGTATGGTACTACAAATATACTACAGGATTATCATTATCAATAACAACTAACAGCAAATTAATCCAAACATCTATTGTTTAAATTTGGATTTTCCGGTTTGATAAAAACTTTTTTAGTTTTTTTTTTAACGTCATGTTCCTAAGGTTTAAGATTTATTGGTTGCCGGAAAATTTTTCCGACATCCAAAAATCTAGAAAGAAACATTTTCATGGTTTCTGGAGGAGTTTTTGCCCTGCGATGATATCTGTTTTTGGAAAGCTTTTGATGAAGGGCGAGCATTTTCTAGCCTACATGGGCATGAATCGCTGTCATATATGTCCAACCTTTGCCGTGATTGCTTAGCTTGGCCAAAGTAGCTTTCATTTGCTTATTGTTTATCCCGAAGGATTCCGTGCAGGTAGATTTGCTGACTTCGTCTAGCTTAATGCCAGACCTTTCTAATGTCTTTGCTCTTTTGCCAGGCATTTTATGAGTCTGTTCAGGAAGAAAACATCTGAAAAAGGTCAGAAGCGAAACGAGGAACATGCTTTAAGGATGGGGGTGATGCGTGCACAGATGCAGACATGGCGGCAAAGATACCAGGAGCAATTGCTTGCTTACGGACGATGTGTTGTAAGTAGGTCTTTCCATCGAATTTCCAAAGTGCATCCACAGATGATTTGCCACAGTCTATTCTCTTTAACGATTTGCCAGGTAAAATCAGTTTCAGATTGAATCTCCACAGGTGATTTGCCAGAGCTGATTCCTTTTAGCCGATTTTCCAGATGAAATTGATTTGAAGAATTTATTTGCTTTAGGAAATGGATATTTGGTCCTGATATTTGCCTATTCCGCACAAGAAGCATGCTCCACGAGCTATGTTGCCATGTAATTCTTGCAGGACTTCATCAGAATTATACAGCCAAAGAGGGATTAAAGAAACATTTTCCCATTTATATGCAGTGGAATTGACTGAGCGACTCCCGGCACCTAAGGAGCTGGTTTCTTTTTGCAATTTCAATAAGAGTCTGCATAGCAGAAATTTATGACTACAAACAAGTAAGAAATTCAGTCCTTTTTTGCATTTTCAGCTTTTTTTTTTTTTCCAGATTCTAGATAGATTTCTTGCTAGATTTAGAGATGTATGCAGTGCACTTCCTTTTCTGCTCTTCTGATTATATCGGTGGTTGTTATTGTAAGAATAAATGAGCTCATGGCACTTACATGCATGCCTCTGATTCTAAATGAGTTTGTGACCCATTTATAACCCCATTCTCTGCTTTCTGATGCAAACTTGATATTTTCCATAAGATCTATTGTTAGTCATTGTTTTCTTTTGCAAATATATTGGATATCCAGCTATAAATTGTGACTTGGCTCTATATGGGCTTCGATTTGGCACCAGATCGCCATGACTTAAACTAGATCTTTTAAAAAAGCAATTTTTTTGAAGACTCCTAAGGTTTCCCTGGAAGTTTATTTATGGTTGACATTTCTTGATTATGTAAATCTCATATGTATCCTTTTTCATTTTGTTGTTAGAGTCGGATGTTGCCTTCGATTTTGCACAGGCTATGCATTGATGTTTTATAAACTCCTTAGCATTTGTTGACTATATTTTTGGAAATCTAATTGTTTGTGCTCAGTGAATCTCTTTGCCAATTTTGGAGGCTTCTTATTTGGCAGATATGCAGCCTCCTATTGCTTGAATAGTAGCAATGTTTGAGGAATAATCCAGAGAAATGATCATGTCTGCCTGTTACTTTGGTGAAACCAGGGGGAGCACTTCCATAAAAAACGAGACTTGATTTTGCAGTATACCTGTGTTAGTTATTAGAGAAAGTTATCACATTCTGATATAATTTTTGCTAAGGGCTTGATGCAGATAATTATTATTTTTTTCCTTTTTAGTGGTCACCAATTCATTATATTTGCATAATATTTGCCCTTCATCTCCATGCCTTCTCCGTTGCATGTTTCTATCATTGCATTCTAATGCCATTGTTGTTTCTCATACAATAACTCCATCTTTTTCTTTTTTGCAGTCTACGTTTATGCTGTTGCCTTTATAGTACACATTTTTATGCTCCTAAGCTGCATGTCATACATGATGCAGGCAAGTTGGTACCATGTGCAGGCATTTTCGAGTAAGCTTTGCTTTGGTTTGTTCAATTTGTTCTTGGGCAATTTCATGTATTTCATATACATGTGCTGCATTCTGCTTGAATTTAGGATATGTTTAGTGTCTATCAAATTTGACTGTACTATAGCCACCCACATGCACTGCCATTAAAACCGTGGCTTGCTTCTCTACCTGCTTCCAGAACACTTCATCTAGGAACAACCCAGGATGTGGCAGGTGCTAGCCAAGTTACATGTTGAAGACTCTGTTTAGGAAGCACCGAAGTGACAACGGACTGATGCACGCATATATTTTGAATGTTGATCATAGTTTATCATGGTTCAGACTGAATATGCCAATCACATAAATAGTCTTTTGTAGCAGGTGATGATGACGCAAGTGCCTTCCCAAATTTTCTCAGCAATTGTCAAACAAATGTGATATATTATTCAAGTCAATCTATTGAATGCTCTTTCTTTTTCTTAGATGATGATTGAATGGACGTGTCAATGACTATTTGAATGGATGTTTCAAGCCCTTTACTATTTGTTGGTTGCATTGTCTGACCTCTTTTATTTACGTTAACAAATGGAGACACACATCGTGTGGAAAGCACCTGCATACGGATTACTATACACATGACCATCTTCATATGTGCACTCACCATCAATTCCCTGGTAAGTCGTTAGGTTTCTTTATTTATTTCAATCACTCTGGCATGTCAATGCATTGAGTTATTTCATGTATAAATCACCATCTTAGTTCCAACTTTCATGTATAGAGTATAAATCATCATCTTAGTTCCAACCTTTGTAAGCTATAGCCTGCCTACTTTCTAAGAGTCTCACTTGCTAATTGCGAGCAAGCTTGCCTTAAAGTTCTATTTGCATGCTATTTGGCATGCAGAAGAGCAACATATTTCTGTGCTTTTATTTTTGCAAGACATTTTGATGACTAAAATAGCATAATTTGTTTATGTTGTTGTCGGCCTATTACAGCTCAAGTAAACGCATGTGCTTACTTTGGATCTATCTGTAGGTTGAAGTAATTTACAAACTTTCAGCAACTTCTACCTCTCCTTCAATAAGAGCGCATCATTATGGGTAATTCCAGTTCTGTTGTTTTGCTGTAGAAATATATTGTCCCATTTGCAACGTGTGCTTGCAACAACTGCAGCCAAAACTTTCAGCAGTAGTAAGGAAGACTCATTATTGCATCTTTCATTTTTCATAGTATCAAAAGATTGTCCGTTTACCAGTTGCTTTTATATTGCCATACTATCTTTTTGTCTTTCATCTTTATGGACTAGGTTTTGAAGGCATCAATTGTCGTTGTCGTTGTCGTTGCTTTTGAGATAGTCCGGAATCATTTTTCGACCTTAGCATTCCATTCCACGCTTCCACAACTTCTCAGCGCACCATCTGTGCATGACTTGGCATTATACATACTTGAGGTTCTAGATAAACGTCTGCAATTACTGAGCCCTCAGTAGTCATTATCTAAGCTTGTCTAGTATCATCATTACTGCAAAGGTTTTTCCCTTGAAAACCTTTCGAGGCAGGGGTTTTTTAATCCTAGTAGTAATGATTGTACTAGCCCATTGTATGGGTCCCATGACCTATTGGTCTTCGTGGACGTTAAAAAAACTATTCTATTCTATTCTATTCTTCTTCATGTTGGTTCCACATTACTTTTGTGAAGAACAGATCGCACATCACATTGCATTGAAGTCTCTTTATTACTAGAAATGCAGGATCTCTAATAGAATACGAAGAAAGATTACATATTATCAAATGGGTCTTGGTTTCCTCTACCCATGATTTTGGTTAGTTCAAAGCCCAAATGGGTCTTCGTTTCCTCTACCCATGATTTTGGTTAGTTCAAAGCCCATATATGGTTTTCTCTGTTTTTTACAGCAAATGTTATATCAGTGCCATGAATCTTTTGGCAACATTTGGCAACGTTCATCTATGTATTCTTTATCACATTGTTTCCCAGGTGTATTTCCTTGCGACAATCATGCAAAAATAATTTGTGTCACTCTTATGACATTCACATATTTTTGGCATTTAATTCATGCATGACATCTTTTTGACAATTAAATCTGTAAGAAAAATGACTGGCTTTGTTATCAAATTTGACAGATATTGTAAAATGCACTCATCACATTTTGAATCTACATTGGGATAAACTTTGTGTTCTCCCAATGTATTCCAGAACTCTCATCACTATAACTCTTATCCATAGGACCATCTGACTTCCAGTGAGTAAACGACTATGTTATCGTCTTATCACAAGACAAGAGGGATGACATCCCAATATCAATACCACCACTTGATGAACCAGCTTAAGATTTGACTTGCACATTCACAACTAGATGAACGAGCTTGAGGTTTTGACTTCCACATATGTATATGTGTAGCTTGATATGGCCCTAGCTTTTTTGAACTTCTTGGTTTTTTTCCTGCGTATTACTTCTTTCTCTAATTACCATATTTTGGGTGTAGGATAATTGTTCCTAATTTTGGTACGGAGAGGTGAGTCCTGTGACTGGGGTTAGTTGGGACCAATAACAACAATAGTAAAATGCACTCATCACATTTTGAGTCTACGTTGGGATAAACTTTGCGTTCTTCCAATATATTAGAACTCTCATCACTATAACTCTTATGCATAGGACGATCTGACTTGCAGTGAGTAAACCACTGTGTTATCCTCTTATCACAAGAGGGATGAGATCCCAATATCGATATCACCACTCAATGAACCAGCTTGAGGTTTTACTTGCACATTCACCACTAGATGAACGAGCTTGAGGTTTTGACTTCCACATATGTATATGTGTAGCTTAATATGGCCCTAGCTTTTTTGAACTTCTTGGTTTTTTTACTACGTGTTACTTCTTTCTCTAATTACCATATTTTGGATGTAGGATAATTGTTCCTAATTTTGGTACGGAGAGTAAGTCCTGTGCCCGGGGTTAGCTAGGAGCAATCACATCTCCGCAACAAATGAATACTCTGAAACAACCACAATTTCTCCTCACTATGCTTTCTCCATTGTGTTAGTTTGTAGTTTGAAGCCACTGCATTGTGAAAGCCAACACATCCATATGTTGATTATTAAGAGCATCTTTGTGCATTGCTACTTCCTTTCCTCTCTTAATTCCTCTCAAATAAAGCTAGCGATTGTATAGATTGTATAGAATCGTGTCTAGATAGAATTGTATTTATGCCCGGCAACGCCGGGCACCCGTTACTAGTTCTATCTGATATTGAATTGCGCACATGAGCAGTAGTTAACCTTCAACGTCCTCCTAAAATTCATCATCCACGTTTGAGCTTAATACTTCTTTACAAAAAGGTATGATACTGAAGCTAAAAGTGCAACATACATACCAATTGCAGCAGGTCTTTCAAAATGACAACCACAAACAATCTTAACAACAACTCATAATAAGCGAACATTTTTATCCAACATTCTATTATTCTAAACTAGAAGTCTATATACTTCCATTTGAGGGCTTCCATAAGTTACATCAACCCAAATCAACAAATGTGGTGCAACAACCCAAATCAACAAATGTGGTGCAACGCATGCTCATGTTTTTACGCTATCTCACAAATCCCCTATAGTCCAATGCTGATAATATTGTGGCATCATTGACATGTTCCAACTTTTACCCTAATTTGGATGGTGAGGATGACCTCTCGAATCGAGAGCCTATAGTTCTACAAAACAAAAAGGGGAGGCACAAAAGGCGCTTGGTAAAAAAAGCACATCTATGTTTCCTCTTTAGACAAAAGGCACATCCTTTAAAACTTTGCCTCTTTGGACGTGGTCTCATTTATGACAAGATTGAAGAAGACGAGCAACTGGAGACCGGAGAAGAGCACTTTCTCTCAGAGATATCAATGCATGACTATGTAACATTAAGAAGTGAGGTTTCTTTTAAGCGTTTTTTCATTGTGGCCCAAAAAATTTACAGGCTCTCAACTTATGCCCAGCAACGCTGGGCACCATTACTAGTTACTAGTAAGATTATAATGTTATACCGTAAGTCTTAGATTGGATCAAGCCCTAATTTGAATGACCGAGATCATCTAGATGCATCCAAAGGCCGGGATTTCTCGCACAACTTCCTACGGGAAAGGATAAAGGAAAAGGGGGAAAAGGAAAAGGGAGGAGGAAAGAAAGAACGTGAAGGGGGCAAAAAGACATGGGAAAAGGGAAAAAAGAGAGAGGGAAAAGGGTGGGGATAAGAGGAGAAAAATACATGGAAAGAGGGAAAAGGAAAGAAAAAATCAAAAGGGAGGGGGGAAGGGAACCTAAGAAAAGGGCATGACGAAAGGGGAAGAGGTAAAGGGAAAAAGGGAAGGGGAAATGCCATAGGAAAAAGGGAAAGAGTGAGAAAAATGGTGAAGAATGGGAAAAGGAAGGAAAAAAAAAAGAGCACGGGAAAAGGAAAGGGAAAAGGAGCATGGGAAAGAGGAAAAAAAGGGAAAGGGTGAGGAAAGAAGAAAAGGGAAGGTAAAAATGGCATGGGAAAGGAAAAGAGAGAGGGAAAGGGAAGGGAAAAGGAGCACTGAGAAAAGGAAAAGAGTGAAAGGTTGGAAAAATTAACAAAAAGGAAAAAGGAAAAAGGGAAGGAAAAAGGAAAAGGAGAAAAGAAAAGGAGGGGAAAAAAAGGAGGAAATAGAACTGAAAAAAAAGAGCATTAGAAAAGTGAAATGAAAAAGAAAAAGAAAGGGGAGGGGCAAAGGAGAAGAGAAAAGGGGCATGAGAGAAGAAAGGGAAAAAAGGAAGCGAAAAAAAGACATGGAAAAAAAAAAGGGGAAGAGGAAAAGGGTGGGAGAAAAGAGGAAAACGGTTATGGAAAAAAAGGAAAGAGAACAAATGTGGGAAGGGCATGGAAAAAGGAAAGGAGAAAGGGTGGGCTGAAAGGGAAAAGGGGCATGGTAAAAGACTTGGCGTGAAAGAGGGAAAAGGGTGGGAGGAAAGGGAAAAAGAGCATGGGAAAAGGAAAAAAAAAAAAAAGAGGAAAGGGAAGAGGAAAAGGGAAAAAGGTTGGGGAAAGGAGGAAAAGGCATAAAAAGGTAGAGAAAAAAAAGGTAGAGAAAAGGAGAGAGAGAGAGAGAGAGAGAGAGAGAGAGAGAGAGAGAGAGAGAGAGAGAGAGAGAGAGATGGAAAGAGAGAGATAAAGAGTTTAAAACGAAAATGAAAATGAACAGTGGGGAAAAAAGGAAAAGGGTACTGGGAAAAGTGAAAGGGTGGCAAAAGAATGAAAAATGAAGGAAAATGGAAAAGGGAAAAGGAAGGCAGAAAGGGAAAAGGGAAGGGAAAACGGGCATGAGAAAAAGGGAAGAGGAAAAAAGAGAAGCTGTAAAAAGGACGGATAAAGAGAAAGAGGATGGGAAAGGAAAAGGGGCACATAAAAAAGGTGAGAAAAGAGACAAAAAAAGTATGGAAAAAAGAAAGTGAAAAAGAAAAGGAAAAGGAAGGGAAAAGATGGGAAGGGCGGGGAAAGGATGAAAAGGGAAGGGAAAAGGTCCTTCAGAAAAAAAGGAAGGGAAAAAGGGAAAGGGGAAAGGAAAGGGAAGAGAAGGGAGAAGGGGATAAAAAGAAAACAAGAGAAGCAAAAAAAAAAGACGTGTATGGAAAAAATGAGAGAAAAAAAGGAAAATGAAAGTGTGTAGGAAAACGAAGAAAAAGAGAATGCGGGATAGAGTAAAGGAAAAGGGAAGAGGAAGGATGTCGAATGCACAAAAGCCTCTTAAAGCTCAGCAATGCTGGGCCTGGTTTCTATTATATTAGATTTATAAAAAGAAGTTTGAGCTGAATAGGTTTTCGTCGACACAAATTTCCAACTTATGCCCAGCAACGCTGGGCACCATTACTAGTTCAATCATAAGCAAGAATGATTAATGTGTAACCCAAATAACAAGTATTGATGATTAATCCTTGCAGCAAGGAACACCAGCTCAGGTTCTCAAGGCCAAGGCCGACATCACCAGTGGGTACCTAGAAACCTATTTGGACGCGATCAAGATGACGCCGGAAGCAATCAATGCAAGGCTCGTCCAGATGAGGAATCAGATGCATCAGCTGATCCACTGGGCCACCCCATTGATGAATGCCCAAGAATATGCACCTGCTCCACCTCCACCTCCACCACTACCTCACCAAGGCATCGAGGAAGGTCCACGGGGAGGGGGCAAGACAATGGGGAAATGTCGAGAGAGCGGGAAGGAAAAGAGAAACGAAGGACTCCATGCCACCTAGCTCGGTTCCAACATTGAGGCAAACGGCGAACAATTCTAGCTTCGAAAGTGAGGTAGATACTTACGAGGTAAGAGCCGGGGCAAGGAGGCGGATGACTATCAAAAGTTGTGATGCTATGAGCAATGTGTGGGAAGACTAGGAAGTTGGGTGAGTTCTGAGGGAAGGGCAATGTGAGTGTATGGAGGAAGCTCTGCATTTAAATGGAGGAGTTTACAACTCTTATGGCATGAAGGATAAGGATATAGGAAGGTTGCTACAACAAACTTGATAGGGCCATTAGAATCTGGTGGAAAGGCTCCCAAAAGTCAACAAGCCTCAATGAACGATTCGCGGATTCAAGACTTTTCAAGAAGGCCTTTGCCAGACATTATGTGCCTAGGGTCACATACTAGCCGGCGGATCTAGCAATTCTGATTTGAACCGAGGTACCTTAATGATAGCAAAGTACAAAGAGGAATTCATGCGACTCGGGCTCCATGTTCGGAGTTTCTAAAGGCAAGCGGTTGAAACTTACATTGTGAGGATTGAGCAGCAATATCAAAAGGCTAGTCGAGCAATCAACCCAAAATCAGTGGCAAGCCGAGGATAAAGCCATAAGTTTGGAAGCTCCAGCAACGCCAGGGAAACGGTCGACTGGAAAGTCCACAGGGCGGTGCGAGTAGCGTCGGCCCGACTACGCCATCGAGGGAGGCGGCTGACAAGGAAGAGTTGGAGTAGAACTTTGGGGACCGTAAGCCGCAGAATGCATCAGGGGCAATGTGCTAAAGCGTATTCTGAACAGTCTGACAAAGAAGAGACAGGGTGTATCGAGAGAAGCTATGTTTCAGGTACTTCCAGCCAGGGCACCGAACACGATTGCCGATAAATCATGCACGAGGCAACTGAAGCGGCTTAGGAATTGAGATTCAGCGGCGAAGCGAGATGAAAACGGCGACCAGCATGAGACCCGAGGACTTCATAGATGGTGAAGTACCATATCGTGCAAATATTGAGTCGGGTGATATTGAAAATCAGTCGGCAATCATTATAAGCCGGATGGAATCATAGATAGCAACCCATATGTAGTCCTCATAGACCACGGTGGCTCTCACAACCCGCCTCTCCTAGGCTGGCTGCCCTAATGAAGAACAAAGGTATTGAAGTCTAAGCCAAGACAGGTTGCTATGGCAAAGCGGCCATTGGCACATTAAGGGGAGGAGGATCACATTCGACATAGACCTTGAGTGGAAGTAGAGAAGTGGCCGATGGGGGCAGAGGTCATGGAGATTGGAAGGTATGACCTTATAGTAGGAATGGAGTTCTAAAACCAAATAAAAGCCATGATCATTGCGGCCGTAATGAGATCAGCCATGGCAGACACCGGACTGACACCAAATTCATAGTGAAAGGTAAGAAGGCTGACTTCTTCTATCACGGTGTATTTCTTTGAAGCGACTAAGGAAAAGTATAGAAAGAAATAAGGTGGATTACATTTTGAGGTTAGAGGCAATTGAGCCCACAAGCGAGGATGGCGACCAAAAGGGGAATCGGTTGCCCAAGCGGTAGCAAGGCTCATCTCGGGAATTTAAGGATGTATTCAGGATGAAATCAGCGCCTACCACCTTATAGGGGTGTAGAATGTGAGATCACATTAGCTCCGGATGCTAAGCCTACCAGCAAGGCACCATATAGAATGAGCACCCGGGTTGATTGAGCTCAAAGAAGCAGCTCGGGAATTGCTTGAGCTTGGTTTTATTAGAGCAAGTGTGTCTCCTTTTGGAGCACCTATACTCTTTCGTGAAGAAGAAAGATGGGAGCTTAAGAATGTGCATAGACTATCGCCAGACTCAACAAAGCGGAGGCGATAAAGAATAAGTATGCATTGCCAAGGGCGATGACTTAATGGACCAGCTCCAAGGAGCAAAAGGTGTTCTCTAAAAGATTGATTTTAGGTGGGGCTACCATCAAATAAGAATAAAAGAAAGAGGATATCCATCGGCCTTTAGCCTTAGAAGCGGCGGTATGGTCACTTTGAGTTCCACCGATAATGCCTTTTTGATTTTGTCGAATGCTCTAACAACTTTTATCGTCTCATGAATGACATCTTCGGGGATTTCCTAGATGAGTTTGTCATTGTCTTCTTCGGCGACATTCTAGTCTGACAAGTCCATTGAAGATCATGGTGACGGCTTGAGAAGGGTGTTGGGAAAAGTTAAAAGGTGGCACCGTTTGTATGGTAAGCTCTCCAAATGCCACTTTGCTACACAGAAAAGAGTGGAGTACTTGGGCCATGTCATTTTAGGAGGAAGGGATCTCCAATTGAGCCACTTAAAGATTGAAGCAGTAGTGGATTGGCCAGCTCCAAAGAATGTGGCCGAGTAAAGGAGCTTTCTAAGGTGCAGCGAGTTATTACAGAGGAAGTTAAGTGAAGGACTTCGCTAAGTGGGCGTTCCCTTTGACGGACCTCACTAAGAGTGTTAAGGTGAAAGATTGGAGAACGCATTGGTTAGAGAAAGTCCAAGTTTCCTTTGAGAAGCTCAAGGAGGCCTTAACAACAGCGCCAGTGCTAGTTCTCCCAGATCCAGACAAGGACAAGATTGTAGCAACAGATGCAAGTAAGATAGCGACAGGTGGAGTCCTTATGCAAGAAGAAAGGGTAGTGGCCTATGATTCCAAGAAGTTGAATGACACAGAGCAGCGCTATCCAACTCATGATCAGGAACTTCTAGCTATTGTAAGAGCCCTTCGTATTTGGAGGCATTATTTGCTTGGAAGGAAATTTCAGTTAGATACTGATCACCAGGGCCTCCAATACATCTTTACCCAACCAATCCTCAATCTAAGGCAAAGGAGGTGGATGGAATTTCTAGAAGAGTATGATTTTGAGATTGCTTATAAGCCAGATAAGTTGAATGTGGTTGCTGATGCTCTCTCTAGAAGACCCCTTGAGACGAGAACACATTGTAATGCTATATCAACTCTTTCGAGTGGGTATGGCAAGAAAATTGAGGAGACATTACCATCTGATAGTGATTTCAAGGAGGTATGGGAAAGCCTCTCTAAGGAGGCTAGAACAAGTAAGGAACGAGAAGCCTTCAAGCATTATAAGAAGGAGGGCAACTTGTTGTATCACAAGCATAAGTTGTGTGTGCCCGAATCTTCATGTATAAGGAAGTTAATTCTTCACGACACACACAACAGCCCAATAGCAGGGCATGCAAGTTTTATGAAGACCTACTTCAAGATTCGAAGTAGCTACTGGGGAATGAAGAAGCGGATAAAGATATATAGGGAGTGCGGTTGTGCCGGCAAACCCAAAGCGAACAACCCGGATTCAGGTGCCTTAGAGCCATTGGGGGTGCCAAATGCTAAGTGGGAGGTCATAAGCATGGATTTCATTACAGGACTCCCTAGAACTCTTCGAGGCAAGGATGCATTGATGGTTGTAGTAGACAAGTTATCTAAGATGGCACATTTTGTGCCTTACAAGACTCTGACACACCGCATTAGATAACGCCAAAGTTATTTGTAAAGGGAGATTTTAGACTCCATGGCATGCCTGGGAGATAATATCCGATGAGATTCTAAGTTTATGGCCTTTTGGCAAGACCTCTTTAGCACCATTCAGACGAAGCTCTCCATGAGCACGCGACATATCATCCCCAAGCAGGATGGTCGGGCGGAGAGCGGAATTGAATCATCGAAGATATGCTTAGAAGCTTTATGTGGAATAAGCAGTCCAAGTGGGATGAGTACATCCACTTGGTGGAATTAAATACAATAGTATAGCGATGAGTCATCTCGATGTCTCCTTTCATGGTAAATTACGGTATCGATTATTGCCTAACCCCGGACACTTGGCACAAACTGCGGTCAAAGGTTGAAGTATCCCGGCAGATGCTAGGAGATATCGCGCCGGTGGTGGAAGAAGTAAGGGGTACCTCTGGCAGCAAGAAGTCCAAGCAGAAGAGTGTGGCCCGACGAGCACTGAGGACCGTAAAGAGAGTTCAAGGTAGGCGATAGCGTGTGGTTGAAGATCAAGGTTAAGCAAGCCGAAGCTTCGGTTAGGAGTTGCAAGAAGCTTGCCCCTAGGTGGGCTGGTCCGTTCAAGATTTTGGAGAGAGTGGGCTCCCCAAGCCTACAAGTTAGATCTTCGGCCCATCTCAAAAGTTCACAAGGTTTTCCACGTAAGTTTATTGAAAAAGGCACAATCCTAAACGAGGAGGTCTTGGATACTCCAACCTTGTTGGAAATGACGGAGGAGCAAGTGAAATTGTGCACTAATTACTTCTTGATAAGTCATTCAAGAAGACTAGGAGGTCTCAGTTCCTATAAAGTATTTGGTCAAGTGGAAGCACTTGCCAGTGGAAGAGCGACATGGGTATTGAAGCAGGATTTGGAAAAGCAATACCAGAATTTATGAAGGAGTTTGATGGGCGAAGTCGTCTCAGGCTTGGGAAACCCGACTTCGCCGGGAGGTTAGCTTAGTATGCTTCTTAGTTAGCCTTAAGTTCTGGCTCATGTCTTCTAGTTAGTAGAGCACATGCCCGAGAATCTTGGAACGTGTGGGCGATGATGGGATATGCCTTTAAGGCATTCTCTGAACCAACGTTGCACCAAAGGTGCGCGCATGACCAATAGGGTCATCTGGCGAAAGAGGAAAGGCATGGTGCTGATGATGGGACATCTGGCCGGATGCTCCCTATGCCACGATGTGGGGTTCGCACACCTGGCCATAGGGGTCGCGGTGAAGGTCAAAGTGATCATCTTGCGATGATGGGATCGTGAGGCGTTCCCTAGCTTAAAACCCTTGGGGCATGATGCACTAGGGGTTTCGGCAACCGGGTAACGAAGTACAAGGTAGCACTTGATCATGGGCGATGATGGGATTATCTTAAATGGTCCTTAAGCTCAAATCCGAAAGGGCCATGATCGAGTGCAAGGTATTGGTAAGGGGGGTGGTCCCCTAAAACCACAAACTTATTAATTAAACTAACGTAATGTGCTCCTTGTGCAGGCAAGTGAGAAGCGAGCATCGAGGTGGGCGCATTACGAGAAGACGGGGGAGCCATAATTTAGATTATGAACCCTAATAACTCTTATAGTAATGTTTCGAATTATTATAAGAAGGAACCTTGTAAAGGCTATATAATTTTGTATAAGTACAAATATAGCCTAAATTTTGACAATTAAACTCTTTAATAGGAAGTTGATCGTTTAAATTTAAGTGTATGTTCTTATGTTGTTTTGCAGGATAGAGTAGGCTCGTCACCTTAGCGCAATGCTGAGGAAAGCATTGTCCTAAGGGAGGGAGAATGTGACGTTCCAGGGGAATATACGCTATTAATACGTATATTCCTGGACCCGTCACCATACAAGTCTACCTAAGTAGCCTTGTATGCCTTAGAAAGTGGCAAGGGGTGCACATCTAAGTTAATTGCTTAACTTAGGTGTGATTTATCTGTGTTTCAAGATTAGCAGATAAATCCACTTCTTGAGGCTAGTTGAGAGAGTTCTCGTTAGAGTATTTATAGCCTTTTGCATCTCTGTCATTTTCATCAGCCGTCTTTGAGCCTCTCCCTTTGTAGTCGCTTGTCCCTTTGTTTCATGCTCTTGCTCCAATTCTCTTGTTCCACTAACTTTGCCATGGAATTTCTCTTATCGGATACTAGAGTTTGTCTATTGAATGCTTCGATTTTGGCTTTTGGAGCTTGCTCTTTATTGTGCCTTGCCCTGTTTTATCGTCATGCATTTTGCCATAACCCTGGATTTGCCAGTTTCAATGTCGTGAAGATAAATCTGAAGGTTGGAATATGATCATCGGCTCCGTTAGATGCGTCTTTTTCTTTCGAAGTCCTGCTTGGATTTGCTCGGTTTTGTATGGAGATTCTTTCTCTTCCGAGTCCCGCTTGGACGTTGTAGGGGAGCTCGTTTTTCTAATGAAGCTGGAGAATCAGCGATAGATTTAATCACTTCTGGGTGGTTGCTACCATTTCTGCCACCATACTGTTAAGCTCCTGGCAAGTAGCTCCTTCTTCTTCCATGTATTTTCTTCTCCTCTACCATTTTCTCGCTATTGATTATATGCACTCATAGTATAGGTTAGTGTAAGGAGCTTTATTGTCTCTTGTTCTGCTTAGAGCTCATGTTTTAACTCTCTTGTATGTTAAGTACCTTTATCTAGATTCTTCAGCCTTGTTCAGATGATTATCATAGTAATCCTGATTGTTGTGTTCTAGTGTTACACCCATTTGCAGTAGGTGAACTAAGCTTGAGCACTAAGATGGATGGCCTCTATGGCCCTTTGTCACTTGCCCAGTTGTGGTTTGGTTCGTAAGCCACCTTCACAGAAAAGATCACTGTCTATCCTTCATGCTATTGTTTGACCCAGTTTTTATTAAGCTAGAGGTTTCATCCCATGAGCATTACAATCTAAGTTTGGTCTCATTTAAGTTATAGAACATACAGATCGCTCTCTGATTGATGGCATTCTGTTGTTAGTTTTGGTATGCCTTCATTCAGCATCTAGCCAGTTATATAGTAACTAGTAATGGTGCCCAGCGTTGCTGGGCATAAGTTGAAAACCTGTATGGAGGGAAACATGTTCAGCTCAACTCCTTTTCATAAATCTTAGATAATATAATTTAAGCTCAAGAAATTTTTGTGCACTCGAGTATCGTTTCCCTTTCTCTTTGCCTTTTGCTCTATCCCGCATTTTCCTTTTTTCTTTTCTTTTTTTCCCATTTTTCTACACACTTTCCTTGTTCTTTTTCCCTATACATTTTCTTTTTTTCTTTCCTTTTTCCTTTTTCCCTTTTCTTTTTATCCCGCTTTTCCCCTCCCTTCCCTTTCCACTTCATGTTCTCCTTTTTTATCCGAGTTTTTCCTTCCTTTCATCCTTTCCCTTTTCTTTCCCTTTTTCTTATTACCCTTTCCTTTCCTTCCCATCCCATGCCTTTTTCCTGCACCTTTTCATTCCATTTTCTTTTTTTCCGATTTCCTTTTTCCATCCCGTACCTTTTTTTCCATTGTCCCTTCTTTTTCCCTTCATTTTCCTTTTTCCCACCTCCTTCCTCTCCTTCCTCTTTCTTCCATTCCTTCCATTTCTTCCCATTCTTCTTTTTCTGTGCCCTTTTTCCTTCCCCTTTTTCCCCTTTTCTATTTTGGTTCCCCTTTTCTTCTTTTTTCGCACCCTCTTCCTGCTTTCCCTATGCCTTTCTCCCTTCTATTTTCTTTTTTCCCCTTTGTCCCATGCTTTTTCCATTCACCTTTTATTTTTCTTTCTCACCCTTTCTCTTCCCTTTCTAAGCATTTTCCTTTTTCCTATATTCTCTTCCCTATTCCTCGTGCCCTTTTTTCCTTCCTTTTTTCCTTCCACCCTTTTTCTTTTTTTGTTTTCCCTCCCTTTCATCATTTCCTCTCTTCCCGTGTCCTTTTTTTTCACTTTCTTCCCTTCCATTTCATTTTCCTTTCCTTTTCCCCCTTTTCCAATGCAAGGCTCCTCCTTTCCCCCGACTGCTCACTTTCTCCATCCTCTTCTCTTTCCTCATTCGGTTTTTTACTTTTTCCATGCTCTTTTTCCTTCCTTCCCTTTTTTTGCGGCCCCCCTTTCCCCTCCCAACCTTTCCCTTTTGCTTTTTAGAATGCCCTTTTCCTACTTATCTTACATCATTTCCATCCCCTTTTCTGCCTAATTTTCCCCTTTTCCAACTTCATGCCCATTTCCCATTGCCCTTCCCTTTCCTTCTCCCCTCCCCTTTTTTGTCTTTTTCCGCATTTTATCCTCCTTTTTCATTCCTTCCCTTTTTTTCCTCTTCCCTCTTCCCTTTCTTCTGTCCTTTCTTTGTCCTTTTCATCTTTCCAATCCCCCCTTTTTTCTCCCTTTCCCTAACCTCCCCCTTTTCCCCCCTCCTTTTTTTCCCACTCTTTTCCTTTTCCATTATTGCCTCCCCACCTTTCCATGCCTTTTCCTCCTTTCTATCCTCTTCTTTCTTTCCTTTCCTCTCCTCCCTTTTTACTTTTTTGTTTCTTTTTCCCCTTTTCAACTCCTGCCCTTTTCCCATGCCAGTCTTTTCCATTTTCCATTCCTTTCCTTACCATTTCCTTCTTCCCCCTTTTCCCATGCCCTTTTCCCCTCTTCCCCTTTCCCTCATGCCTTTTTCCCTTCACTTTTCCGTTTTCACTCTCCCTTTTTCCTTAATCTTCGATATTGCAATAAAATCATCACCGTCCGATTAAGTCAATCAAATCTACACCATTAGATTTGGGGCTTGATGGAAAACGGACACACGCTAAAACATTATAATATAGGATCTTTCTGTAGTAATCTTTTTTGTTGACAATCTAGCTATACTTCCTGTTGGCTTCCTCCAAGTTGTTGGAATGTCTTCCCAGCATTAATTTATCATTTTCCTACGTCATTGCCAGCCATTTTGCTAATGCTGCAATACACTAAAGAGAATGTTCATTGATTAGATGGCGCCTTCAGAACTAGTGTTATTTTATTAGACTGAACATCTTCTTTCCTTTGACTACCAGACCTTTAATTACAGTTGCTCTTCAAGTTTTACTTTGCTTTGCTCTATTCTAGTTCCATAGCAACTGTTTCTTTCTGGATGGCTTCAAGATGCCTTTTCAGGTCTATCTGTGAGCTGCCACAGCATGTGGTATAGCCGCCAAACTCCATTCCACCTCAAGATTCATGCAGTTGTATATTTCTTTAGCTGCTTGAAGCTGTGCTTAAGAGTAATTGGGTAGAGCTATTTCATTCTGTACCATGGAGTAATGCACAAGTGGTTGGAAGCTACATTTTTGCTATTCTAGAGTTTTATGGACTGGAATCAACATTACTTCTTGGAGCAATTGACCAAGAGTTGTCTAGACGATATAACATTTCTTTTCTACATATTGTCCTGCCTTTTTGTAGGTAGCATCATTTTGGTATGACAGGTGTTCCTTAGTTGCGTCTGATTTTTTATTCCTATAGGCTTCCTCTTTCTATGGTCTTGGTATGACCTTACCCAAGTAAACGTTACTATTGGTGTTGATATTCACTGTTGCGTTATGCACCATAGGCTGGTCCAGTTCATCATGTCCTAGTTACTGCTCACGTACTCAATTTTTCCTGTGTTTATGCTACCTTGTTAGTATCTTATCTTGTTAGTATCTTATCTTAGCCCCATTGGATGTCTATATACTCAAGCATCCCAATTATGTACCTTATTGCAAATTTTGTAGAATGAAGATTGAGTGCAATGTTGAAGCATATAATTGAGAGTAGGCATGTTTTGTTTTCTTTGCAAGCCTTAGACCTTATTAGCTCACTTTATGTTTTCCTCGTTTCTTTTGTTGTGGACATAGCCAAGTTGGATCCACAGGTTTCAAGTCTTATGAGATCTTCCATTTATTTGTTGATTTTATTGCGCTACACTATATCCACAGCGATGAAATTTCATTTAGAGCTATTTTAGATGATAATATAATGCTGGACAGACTTTCGTAGGGATTTGAGCTTGCAGCAGAATTCTGAACTTGCACAACAGTGGTTTTGATTGATGGTGTTATCTTGAGACTCGTGGCAACTGATGCTATCTTATTTTTGCTAGAAGGGAGGCCTATGCATATTAGAGCTCTATGAAAACTGTACTACGGTGTTCAATGCTGCTAAAAGCATGTGTAAAGCATTTCACATAGTGCAGTGCTGCCAAAGGTGAAGTTTTCTGGGTATACAATGCATGTAACGATGTAAATTCTATTACAGCTGAACCATTGGACATAGTACAACGCAGTCAAAGTTCATTTCTCTGTTTTTTTAGCAGCCGCTACTTGAACAAGCCCTTTCGCATGAACATTTGGCGTTCTGAGCTGCCATGATCTACTATAACCTGGGTAAAAACTGGTCGTTGTGATATTTCCAGTCTAATCATGAGTTAAAGGCCTTGCGCTTTTGTTCCTTGCCATTCCATGAATTTTAATCTCTGCTCTTTCATAACCCTTATTACTTGCAAAGTTGCCCCATTTATTTTTCTCTTTTTATTAGTTAGTAAGGGCTGGTCGATCTAAGCTTTCAGTTTGTCACGCAAATTTTGTCATGCCTGTATAATGTATTGGAGTACATGTTTCAATGTTCGGTTTAAGTTGGGTTTTCATAGTAGAATTTGGTAGTTTTGATATTGCAGCGCATGTTACAGACGTGAACACTATTAAAAATGAGGCAATTGGTGAAATATGAGGCGGCATTAGTTTGTGTATAGTTTGCCAAGTGAGACTAGGCGTTGTTACAATGCAGCTCAGTTTGGTTTGCCAGTTTATAGAACTAGATATTCCATAACAGAGATAGTTTTAAGGCTTTGATGATTTTGTTGAAGTGCTTATAGCAATGGAGACTAGTTAGCATTTTTGTTTTGATACTTGCTCTCCTTGCCTTTTCTCTCCCCTTGTTACTGCAGGTCTACTTTGCATTTTCATCTATTACCTGGGGACCAATGTTATAGTCTTGCATAAGAGTTGGTCACAAGATTTCCAGGTTAGTCTTATTTTTTAGTTATTTTCAGGTTATTTTTTAGGCTTGTCTAGTATCATCATTACTGCAAAGGTTTTTCCCTTGAAAACCTTTCGAGGCAGGGGTTTTTTAATCCTAGTAGTAATGATTGTACTAGCCCATTGTATGGGTCCCATGACCTATTGGTCTCCGTGGACGTTAAAAAAACTATTCTATTCTATTCTTGAGATTGCTGAAGTCTTGAACATTTGCTCTCTTCATTTTCACTCTGAATGCTAAGTCTTGCTTTCTTGCTTTCGTTGGTACTGTTAGAGCTTAACTACACTATGATTGGGCTTATGACTAATTATGGTTGGTTATTCCAAAAGCTAATTAGGCGCCTCGAGTTGATCACATCTTTGGCATAAGAGAGATTTAGTCAAATGCTTGGTATGAGCTTGTTGTATTATGTTTTTTTTTTTTTTTTTTTTGCGAAAATTTAGATGTGAGTCTTTGCATCCTTTTAGGGACACATATATGGGCGAGTTCATCTCTTGTAAATTTGCTTGTGTGTAATGAGTTAAGCTTGGTGTTGGAAATTATAGATTTGCATTCTCTAAATTTGGATAGTTCTTGTCTTTGCTTAAGTTGTTTCCTTGGTCTCCATGGCCTGCTTTTGCGTTTTGTTTCTTTTGTTTAAGTTGTGATTTAGTGTGGCTTTGAGTTCCATTTGTATTGAAGTAGTCCTTCCGATGATTTCCTTCGTATTTTGCTTATTCATTTCAAACGTTCTTTCAACTTCCTAAATGAACCTTTAGACATTGTTAAAGTGCTGGCGTTACATTTGGAACAATGTTGGCTGCATTGGTGTTTCGTTGTAGACATTGTTGGTTTATTCAATTTTTGAAATGTAAATTGGCATGTTTTGGACATCCTTGGTAAATTAGTTTTGCAATCAAGGTATGTCAGTTCGTTGATTATTCTGCTCACCTGTACTATTGAATGCTATTTGAGTCAGGGTTGCATGGCGTGTCTCATGTGTGGGATCACTTGTGTGCATGCTCATCTTATCTATGCCTTCCATGCTCTAGATATCTATTCATTTGATGATTCAACTTTAGCAATAAAGCCTTCTAGGATAAACCTTGTTGGTCATGTCGTGGACTAGGTTAAATGTGCATCATCGGCTCTTGTGCCTAGATAATCTTCTTGTGCTTTGCTGGCTGCTCATGTTGTTGTCGTCAATTTGTCTTGTTCGATAGGCCTATTAGTAGTCTCGAGGTTTTACTCGTTCATAGTTTGCCACAATTACTCCAAGATTGTACTTCGCACTTTGTCTCCGTAATTTAGTTGGTCGTTGTTTCTAGAGTTTTAATTGGTCGGTTAAGTTTGACTTAGAGTCTATTGTTCCATTGGTTTTTTTTTATTGCACTCAGGATGTCCGTCAATGTTGTCTTGTAGTACATGCTATTTCAATTTGAAGGTTTGGCGTGGCATTTCGAGTTTGCGGTCAAAGGTTTGTATTGCATGTTAGTATTTGCGCAAGGATACGTTTGGAGAGTGGCCTCTGAACGCTTGGTTGCGCAAGGATACGTTTGAAGAGTGGTCTTTGAACGTTTGGTCGTGTTGGGGAGTTAGTATTGTTTAGGCTTATTATTTGGTGCACTGTTGTTTTAGTGGTCGGAGGGCTTGTTGGAGGTTATTCAATTATCTCTACTCATATGTGCAATTTGTGTCGTGATTGTTTTAATGGCTCGTGGCTTATGAGGATGTTTTAGATTTGAGATTTTACTATTTGTTGGTAGTTTTAAATTTTGGGCTTTTATGCTCGAGTCACATTCCCTTTTGATTTCAGTTTGTAGGCTGTTTGGCTTTGTTATAGGGAGGTACGACGTTTGCGTTTGGCTTTGTAGTTATCGTAGGACTTTGTAGGCTTCGTATTGGTTTGGCTTTTGACAGTTGATATAGGCTTTAAGCTTTCTTGTTTGTGATGGATATTTGGTGGTTTAGACACTTGTGGTTCCTACTTTTTGTTTGATCGAGTTGTAGTGTTGAGTTTTCGGGATCTGTTGATGTTTCCTTGAACAAGTCAAGTCCCTACTCTCCATTTGATGGTATACCTTGAGCTTTCGTAGTATTGGTTTTCTTGGAGTAAGTTAGTACCTTCTTTTTCTGCCTCTGTTTTCAGCATGGTTATTGTATTGTTTGATTTGTGCTTAGAGTGTGCGCAACTAGGCTCTAGAAGTGTGATTTATCTGCGTTTCAAGATTAGCAGATAAATCCGCTTCTTGAGGCTAGTTGAGAGAGTTCTCGTTAGAGTATTTATAGCCTTTTGCATCTCTGTCATTTTCATCAGCCGTCTTTGAGCCTCTCCCTTTGTAGTCGCTTGTCCCACCCTCCCTCCCTCCCATTTAAGGTTTGTTTTAGCCTTGTGCTATTAAAGTTCTCCTTTAGTCCATGTTTTAGTTTCTCATGTTGATTATTTTGTTGTTGACATCTTCATCTTGTTATGGTACTTTGTATTATGGGTTGCGGGCTCTCATGCCAAGCATTGATGTCATAGTAGCTTCCATGTCTTGTATGTTGGGATTTAAGTGGGTGGTAAGGCCTTCGTGCGACTCATTTGTGTAGATATATGGTGCTTATTTTAGAGGATATTGATGGCCCTTGTGCCACGATGGTTGGTCCTTGTGCTAGGTGATCATTCATATGTCGTTGTGGTGGGCTTGTGTCAAGTGCTTCCATGTTTTGTAGGTTTAGTCGGAGGGAGCAAGTTTCATTACTAGCCTGGTGGGCCCTCGTGTGCCAGAGATGTGGCGGCCTTTGTGCCAAGATTGGGGTCCTCGTACCAGGGGTTTCTTTGTTCCTTTTGCAGATTTGCTCAACGATGGATGTGGAAATCCTTTGCGAGTTTTGCGAGAATCTTGTTATGTTGGGGTCGTGTTGGACATTAGCAATGGAGGCTTACAAATCTTTATGAATTTACTTTGAGCATGGTTATTGTATTGTTTGATTTGTGCTTAGAGTGTGCGCAACTAGGCTCTAGAAATAACCTTAGGATAAGGCCCATTTCCACATGGCCTTATCTTATTGGGCAACTGCCACACGGCCTCATCCTAGTGGTGCCACGTGGCATCCCATGTGGACCCACACCTATATTGGCTCTAACCCTAACCCTAAACCCTTTTCCCGGAACCTAGCACCTGAACTCTCATCTATGTGCCCGAAACCCCATTTTGAGCATCGTTCGTCATAGCCTAGCCTGGAGCAGCAGCCCCTGGAAGGTGTGTATGATCGTTGAAGGAGCAAGCCTTCGCCCCACGTCAAGGAGCATGGAGACACCAGGGATGGGAGGAAGCGCTTCTGGAGGAGGTAGGTTGAGTAGAGTTCATGTTAGTTCATCTGGAGGTTAGCACTCCAGATGGGTTAGTATTTCGTGTCTAGAGTAGAGCCACCCTAGAACCTTTGTTGAACATCTTGAACCCTAATTAAGGAACCCTAACTGTTAGTTAGATATGTATGATTAGGTTAAGATGTTCATATGATAGTGATCACGATGTGATGTATGTGATGTTTGGTTGATCATGTTGCTCCTCTTGTATTGGGAAGGGGGGTAGAGACCTAGGGCCATATGTAGTATGCTCCTAGTGTAGATCCCTTAGTTCCTATTAGTTGCGGCCTGTGCATAGGAAAAGCTATGATGTGACTCAGCACTACACAGCGGGGGCTAGAGGCAAGATGGAGGGAGGATCCCCCCAGAGTGGGGAGCTTGGGGATCCCATAGTGGGCTAGGCTTATGGTGGGTCACTTAGGTGTGGGCGAGCATGGGTCCACCTCTGAGGGCAATGGTGGCCAGCCCTGCCTCTCAAGAGTTGCAAGTGTTAGCTTGGCTCTTGTTTTGGGGGTTCAGTCAGTGCGAATCGTGTGTCGTCACGATTCTCTAGCCGCCCGTGGAGCCTCTAGACCCCGGGGAAGGGGAGATGCAACCCTTCCCCAGCGTGGGACCGGGGAGATGCAACCTGGAGTAGTCCCGATGGGTGGTACCATGGGATTGCGTATCCAGGAAGGTTATAGAGTCATGCCCTGACTTGATCTAGCCCATGCGCAAAGTATGCCGCAGTAGGGATGGAGTGGTCAACCTAGCCATTGTCTTATGTCGGCCCGCCATTCTTATGACTCGGTGCTGCTCTATCTTGAGGCCTATCTAGTCGATCGACTACCTTGTATTAATGAGGAACCCGCGGGTAGGAGCTCTCATGTTTTGTGGCATACGATTATGTTCTTTGCATCTATGGATATGTGGTTGAGCTACCCTGTGAGGTAGTATGTTGTATTGTATCGCTTCCGCTGTTATAGGAGCCCATAGGGGAAGGGCGCGCAAGACACCTTCGTGTCCCCTCCCCACACTAGGGTCATCTCAGAGTGCGGGGTAGACGAAGGGCCTGTGCGGTTGTTGAGCCGAACGAGGGATTTCCTGTCGAGTGTACGGCCGGGTGCCGTATATTTAGCAGGGAGCGTCACAACTACGATCATCTCAGAGTGCGTGATAGACGGAGGGCCCGTGCGGTTGAAGGACCGGATGGGGGATTTCCTGCCGAGTGTACGGCCGGGTGCCGTATATTTAGCAGGGAGCATCACAGTTATAAGCCTGCTCTGGTGGCATCTTCCATTGGTAGTCTTCTGTCAGGCTGTCCTTGAAGAGGTCCCATAGCCGCATTGGATCTTGTGGGTCATTGTATAGGCAAATGAATGCGAATTCTGGAGTAGCTACATTGGCATCTGGAAGATGCTTGCGTCTTCGAGCGTTTTCTCCCATTTGATATCATCTTCCAATAAGCCGAGCTCTTTGGCAGTTTCCTTGAAAGTTGAACATAGTTTTCCATTAACAGTGCGCATGTCTTCGAAGCTGGTTGTGCCCTTGATATGTAGCAATAGGAGGTGGAGGTAATAGCGTTCACCGCCCTTAGGGCTCACGTTGTACATCTTGTGATGAGCTTGAACTTCCCCTCCCTCTTTCCAGGACATCTAGCGCGTGAATGTATAGTACTGAGGGATTTCTAGATAAGTGTACTCATGTGCAGCTGGGTCGTCCTTGTTGAGTTCAAATCATGCAGTCAACATTGTTTGCTTTTGCATCTGCCGCTCAATGGCTTGTCTTTCATGGCCTTCCTGATAATAGATAGCTTGGTTGTTTGGTAGGTGAACAGGTAGCCTGTGTACTGTGTGGAAGTTGCCATGCATGTTGAATCCATATAGCCTCCATATTGCTTCAATTGCAGAGACGTATCTCGTGTCAAGGTATTGCTCCACCTCGTCCCAATTGAATGTGGATGTGGATTCCCCTGTCGGTTCTTCAGTGATCTTGATGGATGCCCAATCGTGCCCTTTATGGATGTACTTATAGATATACTTCACGCCACCGACGCTGAAGGGTAAAAGAAAGCTAGGGTGTCTAAAAAAAATGCCCTTACATTATGTATAATGTAGGGCATGTAGGCACCCATTTTTGTTTTTGTTTTTTTTTGAATTTTAGTTAGTTGGGATATGTAATCATTAGGAGTAGCCACGTCAGGAATTCAAAATTATGAGTGGCAGTGGCAATCAAAACGTTTCGGAGGGAGATTGCGAAGTGTTTTCTCTTTAGGAAAAAAACTTATCGCCGTTCCAATTTTTGGTGTTTCTGTGTGATCAACGAAGCAATTAGACTGTAATTTGTTCTTCTTCCTCGAAATCCTTGCCCAAATTCAAGCAATGGACACCCTTGCCTCCCTGAAGTCACCCAGATTAAATAAGAATTTGAAAATAGTCGATTCTAGCAAGAAAGCCGAAAAAACAAGAGGAAGGTCAAGCATTTGAAGAACTAGGGCAAAAAAAAAGACTTATTTGTGAAGAACCCGCTGTTGTGGAAGCAAAACATGTAAGATGTGTCAATGCAGATGAAATTTTTCCAGATTTACAACAGATCATGGACAGATCATGTTGGGGGCCTAAAGACATAAGGGGGTTCAAAGAATCTAGCGTGAAGCCAGAGTGGGCCGAGAACTTCTACAAGCATTATGAAATTGTTTTTGGTAAGCGGAAGGTCACCAATCGCCATGTAGCTGAGTACTTTGCTCGTGCCTTTGCCCTTCAATTAACAGGTGAAAAAGTAGATTGGGATATATTTAAAGTTTTGGCCAAAGATTTGACAAAGGGAGGAGCAAAAGAATCTGCTATCACAGAAGAAATTGGGACCTCTAAATCCACATCCAAGGTTCTTAAGTTGCAGCAAGGATTTTACCCTAAGGAAGACCTTCAATTTGCAGAAACTCTATTGCAGCAGTGTCATGGACAGTTAATTATCAACTCTTCCAAGGTTGAAGAACTGAAAAATCAGCAGGCAGAACTACGTGACAACATAAATAAGTTTTCAAGAAGAAAGGATGCACATGAAGAGGACCTAGCACAGATTCAACAAGACATTGATAGTGTTCTTGATGACGCTAAGCAGAATAAGAGAGACATCAAGAATGTGCAGCAGGAGGTTGACCTTTTGATGAGGGATAGAACCAGGAAGAAAGAAATGTTGAAAAGAATTCAGGAACCATTGGAGAAAGCCATTCGGGAAAAGGAGTTATGTGAAAAGAGGATTGTAGAACTTGAGGAGGCTCATAAAGTTCAAGTGCTGCAGACGGCTTAATGATATGCATAAGTACATGATGCATTCTGCATCGATTCTCCTTCAGCCCAAAACAAGCTTAATGATCTCTCCAGTTGAAGAAAAATTTATATCTGTGCATGGATGTGTGTTTTGTAGTAATGGCTTTGCTAATAATGAACCTATCCTAGTTGCTCCATGCGAGCATTCATTTCATATCTTTTGTTTCTCATATTCTATTTCTATTGGACTATCCTGCCCAAAAGCATGCAAATGGGACGAAAACATTTCAAAGATCTTGGGTGTGTACACTAGAGCTGCACCCAGAATTACTGCAATGTAGAATCCATTTACATATAGATTGTTGCACTTAAGTTTTGCTACAGCATGTAGGAGTGTAAGGGTTATTTTATACTTATAGTTCCATGGCTTGTATGTCATACATATATGTGTTTCTTACATACATGTTGTATATTCACAGTGTAGGGTCCTAGATGTAGAACATTAATACATAATTAGGAGTTGTGTACTGAGTTTTGTGGCAGAAGATTTAGAGGTATGTTATGTAATAGAATTGTCTGATGTATACATGTGCATACATTGGAGCAGGGATAGGTTCAATATGCTGTACGTTTTACACGAAATACGTATGAATTGTATGATACGGCACATATTTGCCGTATAAAACGTAAAAGATACGGCAAAAAAAATTCCGGCCTCGGAAGATTTTCGCTTACACGAAAACATTTAATTCGTGTACACGAAAGTTTTTTCGAGTATGCGAAACAGTAAAAACCGCGTACGCAGAAAAAAAAATTCGCGTACGCGGTTTTCACTGTTTCGCATATACGAAAGTTTTTTTGCGTACGCGAAACAGTAAAAAAAACGTACGCGAAAAAAAAAAACTTCTGCTTACGAATTTGAATTTCGCATAGTCGAAATCCTATAAACTGCGTACGCGAAACTTTTCGCGTACGCGAAACAGTATAAAGGGAGTAGCCAAAATTTTTTCCTTTTTTTTTTTTTATTTTTTTTTACGAATTTGAAATTTGAAAACCGCGAAACCCTCTGTTTCGCGTATGCGAAACAGAAAGTTTCGCGTATTTTTTATTTTTATTTTTTTCACGTATGCGGTTTTTACTGTTTCGCGTACGCGAAAAAATTTTTGCGTACGCGAAACAGAAGGTTTCACGTACGCGAATTTTTTTTTCCGATCGGCGACTAAAAAATACGTAAAATATGTTTTTTTCAAAAAAATATGTATTTTTTAACGTTATACATCAGGAATTTAAATTTCGTGCGTACAGAACCTATCCCTACATTGGAGCACATTCATGTACATTCCGTCTAGATAAATAGCTGTTTACATGTATACGTACTCAAAGTACTTCAATGTAGATCAATTCTAGTAATATGTACTGCTATTCTTCAACAGAATAGTTAGAGACTGATATCTGACTGTTATGTGCCGATTTATTTTCAGAGCTTCAAAATGCCAAAAAAACAACCGAGCAGAAATTACACCACATATCAGGTGCGCTTGTTTTCAAATTGTTTTGCATTGTGTCGGAAGAAGCAATTTCTTATTCTTGGTTCGGTTTTCACAGTTTTGGAGGTTCCAAAAAAAATTGAGGTGCAAGATGGCATTCCAGATTATGACGAGGAACTCGAGAGATTGAGAGAGCAGGCTAAGGCCACATCTGGAAAAGTAAAGGCGGCAACAGAAAATGTGACTCCAAAGAAGAAGTCCACGCCTAAAAAAGCACAGAAGAAGAAAATTAAAGCAGTAGAAACAGGTAAGAAAGCATTTTATTTCAGGGTACCGCAGTTGAGAAGTCCATGACATCCATGTTTACAGGTCCTAATCAAGAGGAATCTTCCGAGCATGAAGATATAGAGCAGGATACTCTTGACTTTGTGAGGTTGAAGTTCATGACAATGAGAAATCAGGAGAGGTTGAAGACGAGGATTCAGGACCTAAGAAGAATCTGAAAAGTGAGGAAATCGAAAAAGAAGGGAAGGAGATGGATACTGACTCCGAGGAAACAGTATCAGAACAGCATAAGAATGATCTCTACAGGTAACTTGATCTACATATCTTACTTTTTTATTTACATTTAGTATCTAAGTTAAAAACTTTAAAATACTATGGATAGTAGTAGACGAATGTAAATGAATTTGTGTAAATGTACTGGTCATTGAACCCAGACTGCAGTTCTGAATACATGCCATATGATGCTTTGCTCAACCGAATGATGAAGCTGAAGAAGGCAAGGATCTTCCCTGGTCAAGCATTTCTTTTGCCTAACTCGTGGCAAAAAAGATTTTGTAAGTCAAAAGGATGCTATGACCTGCCAAATTGAACTAAATGTGTGGAGAACTCTAACCTCAATTTTTTTTCCAAGAAACTCAAAGGCAGTGCAAAAGGATCTCAGCTATTCTATGCAATTGCATCCTTATCGAAATATTCTTTCACAATTTCAAATAGTGACTCACTGCCTCAGATGTCTTTCCTATAGCTTAATATTATATTGGCCACTTCCTCATCCACCTCAAGAAAGGTAGCACTCACATCCTTCAATAAATCAAAGGAGAGGCCATATTCATGTACACCCTTGCTAAGCTAATCAATGCCTTTTCTATCCTGTACTTAAGACTTCTATCGCATTTTTGAACATCTGGATCAAGTGCACAAGCTTTTTCATATTCAGTAAGGTCAGCAAAACTGAGATTTAGATTATTCAAGGAGTGTGGACATTAACTATGGTGGTTTCCGATTGTCAAAGGGACTGCCTATTTTGAATGTTCCAAAGTCAAGCTTAAGCGATTAGCAGATTCTCAGAAAATAACTGGATGATGAACATAACATAGAATAAAAAATGATGAACAGAGCATAAAAACAAAAAATGAAGCTAAAACCTTGATATAACAGAGCTATAAAGGCCTGTTCGCTCCTCACATCTAAGCCTCTTCCCTGCCAATCGTTCTGATAGATAGTTACCCAAACAATAAACACCTAAATACAAAGTGCAACCACCACTATTTAGAAGCTATTGAAGTAGAAAATGAAGGGGGTGATTTCCCATTGTGGTGTTGTGAATGTCTAACATAGAAGGCATTGGAAATTATGAAAAAGCTCCACCAGCAACATCTATCCATTTATTCATTATGGTATACAAAGCTTTCATCTACAAATCCAAGTCAACTGAGTAAAGGCGTCAAAACTTTTGCCAGCTTTCAGATCAATAAGGCAACTCCCAGCAAAATACAAACAAAAGCACAAAACAAAAAGCTTATAGTTCTGGCCATGGCCATGGGCAGCAATATCAGAGACCCTTTTCACATCATTGAGTGCTGGAACAAATTGATGAAATTTATCTCGAACAATTTGGAACTATGGCAGACAGATTGAATTTGCACAGAATAAGAGAAATCCATGCAAAGAGAAAGAACGAGAATATGGAAAGTATATGTGCATCTTCGGATCTGTGGTAAGCCACATTTCAACAAAAGAGCTAGCCAAAATTCTTACCTAGGGTGCCTTGTATCTGTTAGAATGCTAGAGCCGGATTTGGTGTAGATAAAGGCACTGAATCTACACATAATGTTCTCAATGTGGTGAAGGCCATGTGCAAAATACAGAGTCTCTTGTGTTTATGTTTGTTTTGCTTACATTGTAAAATATTAGCCCTAATTCGAACGACTAAGATTATCTGAGTGCATCCAAAGGCAAAGATTTATTGCATGACTAGTAATGATGCCCAGCGTTGCTGGATATAAGTTGGAAGTCTGTAAATGTTTTGACTGCAATGAGAAAAGTGTGCAGTAACCTTTTATTACAACAAAAATATCCAAACATAGTAATAGTTCCCAGTGTTGCTGAGTATTAGATTGAAACTTGTAAGATTTTAAGAAGAATGAGAAAAGAGCGATGTATTTACTCTGAAGTTGAACTTTTATTGTTGACATCTTGGAAATTACACATTGAAGAGGTAATACACCAGTACTCATACTACTAATAATGCAGCATTGTTGGGCAAACGTTGAAAACCTATGAACAATAAGTGATCTTATTGACATGAGGTATTTGCTCATACATGCAAACTTAATAATAACTTGCGATGACCAAATGCATGCTAAAGCAATGTGTTTGTATCGTATTTTATATACTTATAACAATGGTAGAGAAAAACCTAAATGATGAGATAGGAAGCAAATTGACATAGTTTAGCATTTTTGAACCAGTTAATTATAAGATCAGTTAATTACAAAATTATAAGATCACCAGTCACCTTGTGTGACTTTTATTTTGTGTCTTTTTGTTAAATGTGCATGCCTTTTGATGCTGTAAAGATCCTCTTCTCAATACACTTGATGAATGTCTATGGCTATAAATGACTGGGTCTATTAGCTCCAAAGGGTGGGCATTTTTATTTTGTCTCTTTTCGTATGTTATTTTTATCCCTACTGCATTAGATATTTAAAGAGGATATTGAACAATGTACATAAGCATCCATGTCATGCACAACCCTCATGTCCCTTCATAATTTGATCATAACAATTGCAAGAGTCATATGGCTAGATGTAGATATGTGGTTATGCTTTCCTTAAATATACGAAGAACCTTGGCATTACTTATAGGAAATGTGGTGCAAGAACTAAAGTGCACCAAAAATCAAATATAAGAAAATAGGCTCATCTCAACTTAAACTGAAACTTGATGCAGCAAGCAAAGGATCAGAATAGGTGGCTCTGGTTGTGAAGTTTCAAAAAAACTTTCCCATTCTTTATCTTCAACTGAGATATCCAGTTGTTCTTTATCTCCAACCGAGATATCTAGTTTCCTATGCCTCTCAGAGCTTCGCATCAAAAGATCATTACAATGTTCTCCAACAAATAATTCTCCTGGTGTCAAGATTACGGAGTCATACATTCAGATTTAGATTCAGATCCTAGCTAAGAAATATTGGAAATAAATTTACATGATGGAATAAATATCTTTTTCTTTCTTTCTGGCTTACATAAGATGCAGAAGTTTTTGGTTGATGGCAAGTTTGAAGACTACTAATATTCCAGCTTCATTGTCATAATCTAGAGGCCATGTCATCCATCAGTTTTCTTGCATGTCTCTATCATTCTATAATATTTGATATGTTCTCTCATGCTGCCCTAAGCTCCTCCATTTTCTTTAAAAATCGTGCAGTAAAATTTATCTAGGGCACTCTTAAATCAGATGAAGGAACTGACATTTTCTTAGAGTGAACACTCATGAGACCAACATCCTTTGTATGCAACATTTAACCTGGAATTGCTGGCTCTATGAAGCCATGCAGAACATCTTCCATAGTAGTTAAATCTTCCTTTGGCATTGAAAAAATTCTTTGGCAATTTTGCCTTCTCTGTCCATGTGATGGTTTTTGCCTTCTATGCCTGCTTCTTAGGAAAAAAGTTTCTGGTTTACCTCTACTTTAGCTGCTTGATCAACAATTCTCTTTGGCTAGGACCTGATGTATCGTTGCCTTTCTCAAGTTATATCAAAATGTGCATCATATAGCAGAAGTCAAAGCCACCATCGGATCTCTCATCGCCAACCTTATTGCTGGAATTGGCTTAGGATCTCTGTTAACCTCGTTTATATTGACAAGCATCTTCTACAGCATCTGAACTTCTATGCTTTAGGTTACCATTGTCTGCTGAAGAAGCATTTAGACTATGCTTATCACTGTAACATTCTTTTATGTTCTTGCCATCACTGAATTTATTTGTCCAGCTTGGGGGTTGCTCTAATACATTCTCTGAATCTTTGGGCACTCATGGCTCATTTATGTTTCTCTTCATGCATAAAGAAAACAACAGATAGAAATTTAATTACCCACATGTACCTTGCTTCCAGAGAGAGTATTGAGTGCAACCAAGGTAACCAATAATGAAAGTATGGCATCCAGCATAGCCAGGTCTCTCTTAAATAGTGATTTTGGCTTTGTACAGAACATTCTGATCATTCTTTGTAGCTATGTAATGTCGTGTAGCCGAAATTTAAAGAAGACAAATCTGTGTTTGCAGAGTTGTAGATCCATTTGAAGTAAATCATTATGGCCAAGCATTTCCTTGTCGTTTTTTGCCAAAACTCTGTGCAGAGGCGAAAGACAACACCCTGAAGCTTTCTTGAAGCTTCCCTGTTTTCATTCAGCCTCCAACAACAACTCTGTTGCCCACCATTGCACAAAAACATTAAAAAGGGGCCGATTTTCTTGAGCTTGAAGCTAGATAGCCCGCATGCCATGAATAGAGGTTTTGAGGGCTTCTACTTTAGAATACCTAACTGCAAGTCAAAAACAGGCATGAAGTAATCCTTTCCTCCGAAAATTCGGCGTTCAGACAACCTGCTATGGCGTTCAAACAACAATGGCTATGGCCTCCAACAGTAAAGGTGACAACAACGGCTCCAACCCCTTTGGATCTGGCATAGCCATCGGCAGCATAACCAGCATTAAGCTCATTCCAACATCCAATAAATCGCAACCCAGGCTCTGCAATAAGCTCATCAAGCAGAACCAGGTTAAAATCCCCTGGAACCCCAAACACATCCTTCACACCAACTTCGACCAAGCGCCTAGCCAAATGAAGCCGAAGATCTAATTACTACGAAATGGAAGCTAAAGAAACTGTAAATGTTTGGATTCGTCAGACTGCCGCGATATCAAGCTCCGTCAAGCAGCTCCTGCCGTAAAGTACTGACCGAGGTTTGCATTATCCGACTGTAGCGATTGAAGAAGAAAGCCTAAAGAGAGTTAAGTTGCAAGGAAAGGTTAGGATGATGCCACGTGATATGAATGAATCTAAACTGTCCAAATTAAGGCGTAGTCCATTACTTCATTATCTTATCTTATATTATAATGTTATATAGTGTAAGTGTTGGACCCAGCCCTAATTTGGAGGGTTGAGATGATCCGATGACATCCAACGGCGGAGAATTTTTTCTCTACATTGATAAAAAAAGGGGGTCGTTCGCCCTTCCAGCCTTTCGCCCTGAGGTTATAGAGGCCAGAGTCAGATTTCCTCTCCATGACGATTCATGTATGTCCTTCCTCTAAAACCGAGTTTTATTTTGGATACAAAGTAATCGGCACCATGCATGATAATTCCTGTATGTCCTCCTTTATGGGACCGAGTTTCTGAAAGCAACGTAATTCGCACCATGCATGATGAGAATGGTGGAACAATTCTCAACAAATTTTTGTTAGGCTGGATATGCCAGCAATCCTCCCAACTCTTCAAATCCATTTTCATGCTGAGGCTTAAAGAAGTTCCAGTAAGCTTTCTGCACATTCGACGGCGTTGTGACCGGATCAGATTGTGGCTAAAATACCTTCAGATATATGGTGAAATTTGTGGTATAAATATCTACATGCATGATTCCGGTTATTCTGGCAAGGCTCCAGCATGGGCTTTTAGAGCCGTTTTACATAGGTCGGGCTGCATCAGGTATGTATCCAAAGGTTTACTTATTTGCTCTGTTAACATTGATGCAAATGCTATATGCACAGCAGTGCAAGATAAGAGACGGACTTTGAGCTGCCTGTCGGTATGGTAGAGAACATGAGCCATTCTTCCCTCTGCTCCCTTCTCTGGATCGGCCTCTGCTCCCTTCTCTAGATCGGAATGAAAATATGAGGTACTCTATGATGAGGATTGTTCTAATGGGTCTTCTCTAATTAACAGGGTTTGATGTTGTTTAGGCAAAAAGGAATGACAAAAGGATCAGACTTTGGATTGGAAAGCCATAGAAAGGTATAGAACAGATCCTTTTCCTCTCATAAATGTCTTCAGCCTTTTACTAATTTCTTATAGTTACCCAGGTTGCTTGACAATTTGTCATATTCATCAAATGCATAATTCCGTTGTTGGTTATGTTCCATATTTTTTATGCACTATGTCACAAATTAAGAAGCAAGTTCATTTCCCCATCTCTGCATGTATATGTATATCTATATCTTAGCTTCATAATTATTTTCTCTCTTTTATTATCTTTGCATAATCTGCCTCTTTTGTACCAGTTTGCACAAATACAGGTTTTAGCTTCAAAACAATTATGGTTTCAAGCTTTATGTAAAAAAGTTAGACAATTGTGCAGTATGATCATGTCGAGCGCCTATTTTCTTGAAAAAGGCGGTTTTTTCAGTTTGAACCTATTTCTTGAAAAATCTGCTTGAGACTGGCCAATTCTACCTCAAATCGATCGAGATTTGTGCTTAATGCTTGCTACCCCTGTAGAGGGTTAGCATTGGGATGATCTAGCCTCTAATTGACTGCAAAATTTTTGCAATTTTGTGGCAGGAATCGAAGATTATCTGTGATTTTCTCCAGGGGAAAGAATCCGACCTTTGGAACTGTCTAATTGGCAATCAAATTTTCCCAGAAAATCTATTTCAAACAGAATACTCTTTCTCACCGAGTTGTGCAGAATTTGAAACCCAAATTGTTGAATCTTGGTTGGAAGAGTTTGTGGGACACAAAGATATTGCTGCTACATGCATCTTCAGGGTTTACAGAGAAAATATACAACACAAAATTACAGTTAAAGTCTACAATGAAACTCTCTTGGGGGAGTTGGATATCTAGATCTGGGTGCTACAGTTCAGATTTGGCTCTCAATGGTATGGTGTTGGGTATTGCCTTCTTTCCAATTTCATCTTTGCTTTAATTTAATTTCTTTGCCTTAGGATCTTCTTAATCTCTCTTTCTTTCTATCCCTCCCCTTTTCTCTGGTCCTCTGCTGTTTCTACCTGATCTTTTCCAAAATGTCACAAATTGTCCAAAAAACCTTTACCCAAAAAAATTTGAATATTTCAAAAAACCTAAAAGCAAATTCCCTCATTCTACTTCACAAGTTTATGTGTCTTTCTCCATCCGAGCGCTCCGATCTTCTTGCCCAGTTAAGTTTTTATCATCAAAATCCTTCTAATGCTCTCAAATTTGGGGATTTTTCTGATTTAAATTTTATTTCTAAAGATATGCTACACCTCTCCTCCAATGTTCCATCCTGGGATAACCTCTCCAAGGATCCGGGTCCCAATGGTATTCCACCTCCTCTTAATGCTGAAGGAACTCCCATTCCATACGGAAATGCTAGGCCTGCTCAACCTGTTCTCTCGGACCAGCAACTAGTTGAAGAATTCAATAACTTGCAATCTCGAACTCAACCCAATGTTCAGCTGTTCAGAGGTATCAAACTGGATTCCCCTCTAATAGCATCAAGAATTAGCTCTCTTTCTTCAACTGCTGTTGTAATTTGTGTTGATAAAGTTGGGATTAATTTGGAAAAACTATGGGATCACCTTCAGAAGCTTAATAAAGGGGTTATCATCAACTCAATTTTCTGGCTCAATTACCCCTATCTTCTGGTTGAATGTGCCAATTCTCGAACTGCCAATTTTCTTTTAAAAACAGCCAGATCAACCTTTGGAACCTTTCAGTTGGTTTTCATCAAATGGGATCCTCATCTATCTCTTAATGACTTTGGTAAATTCTCAGTCAATATGAGTGATCTTAGCCCTATTTATTGGAATGAGGACTGTTTCTCAACCATCTTCAATTCCATTGGAACATACATTTCTACTGAATACTCTCCTTACAAGGCCCCAAAATGTTATATCCAACTGGACATCTCCAAGCCTGTTCCCCTAACCATTCCTATAGTAGATTTCTTTGGTAAAGAAATTAAACTTCAGTTAAGATGGATTGGTTTGCCTACTTTCTGCCCAAGTTGTCAATATATTGTTGGACAAGTTCTAAAAAATTCTGCTCTATCTGCAAGTGGAGATGGGGAAGTGAACTTATCAGCTAAGGTTCCAAGGGAGGTCAGGAAAGATACAGGGACTTTTAATTCTGGAAATCATGAACTTGATCAAAATCTAGTTGGCCAGAAGAATCAGTCATTTTGGATCAGATCAAATGGAAGTAAAAGAAGAATTGAGAAGAAGAGGCAACAAAGGCAGAATATTGCTTCACAAGAATCAAATTCTTCAGAGGTCTTAAATGATAAATTTCATATATCTGGTGGGATCAAAATTCTAAATAGAGGGGATTTTTTCCACCATGCAAATCCCAAGGCTTCAGGCAATCAGGTTAAAGCAAATGGAATCAATGATCACAACAAATGGATTGCCAAAGGAAAAAATCCAATGCATTTCGATCTGCACAAGACTTTAAGTAATATTCTTGAACATTCTGAGGCAATTGCAGCTCCAAATAGTAAGACAGCACTTCATGAACTGCAAGGATTCTCCAAGAAACCTCTGAGTGGTTTAAAGATCAATTCTCCAGTGGTCCACTCTGAAATAGGAAAGGGTGAGGAGTTATTAATTATGGAAAATAAAAACAAAATGGACATTTCTCAGAAGAAAGCAATTGTTCAGGAAAATGTCAAAAATCATCTCCAAAGCATCAAAATGGCAGTCAACAATGATGCCTTCTCTGACAAGGTAATATGCTCTAACAGGTATAAGATTTTGACTGACATAAATGGTGAGAACTGTGCAGATATTGAAGAGCCAAAATCTGCCAATATTACTCATTCTACCATTACAGTGGCTATGCCTAATTCATCTCCCACTTCTTGTACTCCTACTCCAAATGTAAACTCCTTGCAACCCCATAGTCCTTTAATTGATCTATCTCCATGTTCATCCCCTGCAATTTCACTTCCCCCCAATCCTATTTCTGAGAAAATTGCCAGTCAACTTTCTGAGTTACAAGTGGAAAATGAGACTGCTCGGGTTGGTCAGGAAGTCAATATTATGGTTAATGGTATGGATAATGGAATACTGGAATTGGATCAAAGGTTGGAGAGCAATCTGGATAACATAACAGATAGAACAAAGCTTCAAGGTGTGTCAGATTTAAAAGAATCCAGTCTAGGTCACTCGGATCAGAATTTGACTCAATCACATGTTCAAGAGGATATGGTGGCAGGGGACAAAAATTCCAGGCAAGATCTAAACCAAACTCCTTGTCTAATTGAAATTAATAATAATTCTGTGGTAACACCTCAGGGAATTAATTATTCATGTTGCCAATCTAAATTTTGGACCTGTTCCCACTTTAATGACTCTGATTTCAGTGAGAAAGAGAACAATAATGAAAATGTCCTATCTGCCTTAGCAACTCATTGGGATGATGATAATTTTTTATCCTTCTCTGCTCCAAATACATCAAAGCTTAAAAATGCTAAACCTAGCAGGAAAGGGATTAACATTAGAAAATCTGTCTCAATATTGGACACCCCAGCTCTCAACACTAGACATCAATCTAAAAGATCCACTAGAAGCCAATCTAGGAAATTCATCTAGTCTCCTTTCCTTCTCTGTCTTTGATTTTATGTCATGAAGATTATGACATGGAACTTAAGGGGTATTAAAGGACCTGTCAAAAGGAGAAGGGCTATTTCTCAAATCAAGGATTATCATGCAGATATCATTCTCCTCCAAGAGCTTAGACTCCCAAATTTCGAATGTTCTAATTTAGCAAATTGGATTGGCCCTGGGTTCTCTTCTCTTTGGATTGATGCCACCATGACCTCTGGTGGTCTAATCATTATTTGGAAGAATATTAATCATACATTGATTTACAACAGTCCCTGCAAGAGTTGGCAGGCTGTGATCTTCAACCACAATGATTCTCAATTTGGCATCATAAATATTTATGCTTCCACAAGCTCTAAGGAAAGAGAAAAACTCTGGCTTGATATCAAAACTTGGCTTCTTAATCATAATTCTGTTTCCTAGATTTTGGCTGGTGATTTTAACAATACCCCATCCTGGGACCTTAAGGTGGGGAAAAATATTAATATGACAGTGGCTGAGAAATTAAATTGGGGGAGCCTTCTGGATACATTCTTATTTACTCATATTCCCTCTCCCACAGCCAAATTCACTTGGTCTAATAAACAAAAGGGAAACTCCAGAGTCTTTTGTGCTCTAGACAGATTCTATATAAATAACTCTAGCCATGATTTTTGGGATAATTGCTTTGTTTTCAGTGATGAGAAAACTTCAGTCTCGGATCACCAGCCTCAATTTCTTGAAACTAAGCATCTCCTGTCAGCTAAGAAGTCAGGGAATATTCCTTTTAAATTCAATTGTTCCTTGCTCAGCAATGAGAAATTTTGCAATGAATTTAAGTCCTATTATGCCAGTTTACCTAAAATTAGAGCTCGCTCATCTATGAAGGATTTTTATGTTAAAGTAAAATCTTCCAAATCATGGATTAAGGAATGGTCCAGAACTGACTGGGAGAGAAAGAGAGCTGAAAAGATAAATTATCTTATGCAAATACAGACTGTCAGGCTAAATTTTCAATCTGACCCACTTAATCCTGTTTTACACTTGCAAAAAAGTGCTCTGGAGCAATCTATTAAAAACATCGAAGATTTTGAGGCCAAAGGTGCAGCCATTAGATCCAAAGTAAAATTCTATTCCTCAATGGATAGTAGCAACTCCAAATTCTTTTTTAGAGTTGCTAAAAATAGGCTACTCAAGAAGCAGCTCACTTCTATTACCAATGATCAGGGCAATATTCTTGATTCATCCAAAGATATTGCTGACTTCTTCTACTCAAAATATTGTAATATCTTTGCTTCTAACTCTGATATTCCATGGTCTGATGCTTCTGCTTCTGATTTCATTGATCTTTTAAATGCTCTTCCTGATAATATCATTGATCCTTTATCTCCCAATGTGGAACTTCTCCCCTCTGAGGATGAAGTCAAATTTACTCTTACCAGCCTTGCCAAGGGTAAAAGCCCAGGTACTGATGGCCTGCCTCCAGAATTTTTCCTCCATTTCTGGGATGAATTTAAAATTGATCTTACATCTATGGTGCATGGTTTTTGGCTCAACAATCATCTTCACCCTGCTATCTCCTCAGGGTTTATCTCTCTTATCCCAAAAGTGGATAGCCCTTCTATGTTCAATGAGTGGAGACCAATTTCCTTGACCAATTCCACTTACAAAATCTGTGCCAAGATTTTAGCAAATAGAATCAAAGGTTTTTTGCAAAAGAATATCAGTATGCATCAATCTGCTTTCCTACCTAACAGGTTCATATTGGATAATTATATTGCTGCTATGGAGGGCTTGCACTGGGCCAGAATCTCGAATCAAAATTCTGTTCTCCTCAAGTTAGATTTTTCCAAAGCTTTTGATACTGTGAGGTGGGACTTCTTGATTCTCTCTCTAAGGAAAATAGGAATTCCTTCAAAAATTATTGATCTTATCATGGGGCTTAATCTTCGTGCTCAATCTGCAATCCTAATTAATGGCTCTCCTGGCAAATTCTTTAATTTACAAAAAGGGGTGAGACAAGGATGCCCTTTGGCTCCATATTTGTTTATTACTGTGGCTGAGCAGCTTACCAAAATTATTATGCACCATCAAAATTGTGGTAATCTAAAGGGCTTAAACATGCCAGGGGGTGACTCACAACTCACTATGCTTCAGTATGCAGATGACTCCTTCAGCTTCTTACAGAATGATGTTAGTAATATTGAATTCTTCATCAAGATCTTAAAGGGTTTTAGTGCAGCATCTGGTATCTACCTTAATATGGACAAATGTGTAATTATTGGTGCTAGTGATCAGCCTGATATCTTAGGCATTAAATGCATTCCAGTAAATCAGACATCCACTTTGTTAGGAATGCCTTTAGCCTTGGATATTTCAATCAAAGATCTTTGGTCTCCTATTGTCTCAAAAATCAGAAAGAAGCTTAAAAACTATGGCAGTTGTCTCTCAATTGCTGGCAGAACAATAATTGCATCTTCTGTGCTTGCAAGTTCTCATATTTATTTTTCCTCTGCACTGCTTGCTCCCAAATGCATTTACCTACAGATTGAAAAGATAATCAGAAACTTCATTTGGGGCAAAAATCATATGGTTAGCTGGAAATATGTCACTCAGAGTAAAATGGCAGGAGGTCTTGGCTGCAAAAACCTTCAACTCCAGGGTTATGCTTTAGCAGGTAAATATGTTTGGAGGGCCTTGCTTAATCAAGATAATCCTGCTGCTAAATTTATCTATTTCTGGCTGAACAAAAGCACAATAGAGGGTCATTCTACAATTGAACATGCTTTGCCATCTTCTGCTTTCAATAGGCTTACGCCGGCAGCTAATTCGTCTCCTCTAATGAGAAATCTTATTACTGCTTGGAATAATGTGCATATTGCTTATTGCCATAGTGCCATTGGTCAGGCTCACAAGGAAATGACTATCTTCTGGAATCCTGCTCTGGCTAAAGCTAATTTGGTACCCTTGGCAATCAATCATCCTAGAATATATAAGAAATGGACATCTGCTGGCATCAAAACCTTGGGAGACATTTGGTTTAATGGCAGATGGATTACTTGGACCAGATTCAAAGCTAGGGTCAATGGTACCTCTACTGACAGGACAATCTTCAAGTACATTCTAAATAAGGTGTCTTCTTATAGTTTGCATGGTTCTACCTCTGCTCCTATTGACTGGAATCACAAAGGTAAATATCTTTATAAAGTTGGCCCTATATATAAATTCTTGACAAATGCCAATCAAATTTCTAAAGCTTGCCTTTACTGGAATATTCCAGCTGAATCTGGGATCTCTCTCTTTAAGAATGTATGGAATTCATACTGTGCTCCTAAAATATCTTATTTTATCTGGTTGCTTGCAAACAAGAGCATTCCCAATTTGGAGACTTTGTGTAGACACTCCTCGTATGCTAATGCTAATGTCACAAACAATTCTGTCTTAAATCCATCTTGCCCTCTGCTTTGCAATAATATTGAAGATATTGACCATATTTTCTCATGTCCAAAGCTAACTTCTTTCTGGATCTGGTTTCAACATGTCTTCCAAATTAGCAGACCAAGAAGTATTGTTAACTTTCTTATTTCTGATAATAAAGTTAAAAACTCTATTTCTTTTATAGCTCTATGGAATATTTGGAAACATAGAAATAGATGTTTGCATGGGGGGCATACCATTTCGACATTCTGGATTAAATTACAGGTTATTTATGATGTTGAGCTGACTGTTACTGCTTATAAGCATAAAAATGGTGACTCACAAATTGACAACTGCTGGTTAGCTATTGGGAATTTCTCAGGAGCTTATGGTTTTTTTAAACTATTTTGTAATCAAGCATTGCCTAATTCTGAATATGTTCATGCTAGATTATCTGAGGAACTATAAAGTCAAGTTGAATCTTGACCTCGATGATGCTGAAGTTTACAAATATCCTCACCCAAGGAAATTATCTGTTCACAGAATTTGGGATTACAATCAGTGGACTGGATCAGTAAGGGGAAGATTAATTCATAGTATTCAGCAGGTTCAGCAGAAAGAGTTAGAATGGGGCAATGAATTCTGCAAGGAAACATATCTTATGATCATTCTCTATAGGTTCTTGGAAAATAACAGTGCAAACATGGCAGAACAATAGTTTCAGTTTTATAGGGAATGCTACTATTATCACAGGGGGAAAGCAGATTGTTATGGCACCATGATTCACCTCATGTCCACTTGTAACTCAGACAGGTTGATTGAGTTAGTTAATTGGGGAAACAATGGAAATCCCATTCTGCATCCTCACTTTCGAGACCACTTCCACTTCTTGGACACTTATGATTTCTGATACTCTTTGTCTTACCCCTGTTTGGCTCCTTTTTATTCAGGTTCTTTATCAGGTTTCTGGCTCTTTGGTATCTGCAGTTGCTTCTCAAGTTATCAAATTTTACCTGCCTGATGGAGCAACCCGGCCTTATATGGAGGTTTTTTTTAAGAGTTCCCTTATACAACAAACAGAAGGCAATTTCACAGAAGGCAAACTTGAAGATATTCTATAACATTTAAACATAACATTTAGTTTTTAATTTTATGCTCTCATGCATAAAGTTTAAATTCTAAATTACAAGCTATTTTTGATGCTACTTCTGATCTGAATTGAGGCTACTTCCTATCTCAATTTCTATTATGATGATCAAATATTTGATCTCAACTCTATGTTTATTTATTTTCCATAATTAATGACTAAAAAGCTTCACTCCTTCAAAAAAAAAAAAAAAAAAAGCTTTATGTCTGCAGAGATCATGAAGGAGCAAGGTAGTCGTACACCTCAGCATCAAGTTCCTCTTTTAAAACTCTATACATGTTTGTTCTTGATGGCCCATGGTGGTCTAGACTTAGTTGTTGTATGCAATTACATTGTTCTCTGCATTGCATGCCATAGCATTGTGCTGATGTTTGGTTTCCTTGGCTATTTGGCACACATACTCAACAAAAACAGCTACTATTGTGTACTGCATGGTCTAATGGTGCTTATGCACAGGTTGGTCAGTCAGTGGCATTTATCATGTTCTATATTTTGCAGGAAACGCCTTCAAGTTCCAGTGAACCTAAGTTGAAACTTTTGGATAACGCATATGACATTTATGCATCTTTTACATCAAATATGCAATGGCAATCCATTTGTGTATTTCTCATCTATCATCCATGAATGTAGGAAACACCTTTCATAATTGTTTCCATAGACATATTCAGAGGGATGAGTTGCCTCCAGAAACAAAATTTACTTCTCTAGCTGCTGCTTCCTCTCAAGTACATATTGATATGGACAATAATGCTTGGTCATGTAAACTTATGGTTTTAAAGAACAAGGTAGCATGCCATAGATCGTATGGTTGAGCTTGGCCCAAATATTGATGCATGCGAGACACAGATGATTGCAAATTAAAAACGTTGCTATGAGGCCTGCAAATCAAGCAGCGGTCTTGACTCCATAATATCTTGATTCAGAAATCTGGAGCAATATCCAACATATATTTGTTAAAGCAAAGTACTTTGTCTTCCATTGCCTAGCTGATTTGATTTTTTTTAGGCCTACATTGGATGTGCATATTCCAAAGTTCGAAGGACGAAATGAGGGACAGTGGTGCGGGTGCATATTTTCTTGATGTCATATTGAATATGTTGTGGCAAACATGCAACCTTCTCCCATAATTCTCGTTAAGGGCGATATAAAATACAAAGGCGAAAGAGACATCAAAAGTAATGGCATAAGACAGAGAAAATGTAATGTTGCATAAAGAAAGCTACTTGAGAGTTACATTCTTCATATATTAATATTCAAAGCTTGGATGAGCTTGGATGATGCCAAGATGATGAAGCTTCTCATGGTGAACACAAACTTCAAGAAAAAGAAATGCATGGTTTTCTTCTCTATACAAAGGGGTAATTTGCTTGCCTCTGCCATTTCTACGAATAATCTCTCTCCAAAGGACGCCTAGCTTTTTCGGTTGAACATATGAGCCACTCTAACTTCGAACGGATGGTTTCGTTTCTCGCATTAGGGGTCACTCTGAAAGCACCACCCAATGTACCAGTATTTGGATGCACAAAAAATGCCAATCTGTGTAGAAGCCACACACTCTTCGCCAAAGGCTTAAGAAAAAACTGAGTAATGATAAGCCACACACTCTTCGCCAAAGGCTTAAGAAAAATCTGAGTAATGATACTTGCATTTAGTCGTCTTTGACAAATTACTCATGATGCTAAGTCAGGCTTAAACATCAAGTCACAGATTACATTAAAATACCATATATATTTTCTCAATATTAGAAGCACATCTTTCCTCCAAGTAAATTGTGCATGAGTGCTTGAGTATCTCTGAGATTGTGCAATGCCCTTCGTTCTCGACTTCGAAAGGGCCATTCCATCCATTTTTCTTTTCTACAACATCATGCATCATGCTTTGTTGAAAAGGAGATCGGGTTTGGAAGGGTTTATTTTAGAATTCTTTATTTGAGTATGACCAATGCAAAACCAAATTATACATTGAAGGTGTTAAAATTCCATGGTAAAATAGCAAAAATATAAGAGCATTATCATACCAACCTATATCTACCCCTGCATAAATGACATTTACAAGAACCACTCTAATCATCTTGAATTTACAAATGCCTCCATTCTAGATCACAAGCTATATAATATCGTTATACCAAACAAACTGGCCTAACATTGCTATGCAATTCTCCTATTATCAAAATTGGACAATAACATATGCAAACCCAAACATTGCGCATCAATGTTGGGCACCATTCCTAAGAACTTATATTATTCTTGATCACTTGAAACAACACTTAGTGTTGCCCATATGGAAGTGTCAACTATGATGTGAAAATAGTTAGATTAGAAGGGGTTCCATTTAAATTCGTGGAAGTTATAATGGATGTATATGTACAATTTTAGTAGCTTAATATTGCGCTAGGACTAGATTTTTTGTTGAAGGACGTCAGACTTTATTCAATCAAAGAGTCAAATACAAGTATAAATGCAGAAACAGGAATAAAATCTCAGCGGATAAGCGGAGACCCACCGAGTGAAGCAACCTGCCTAAGCATAAGAGTGCACATCCAAAAACTCCTCAAAAATCAATCGCCTCTTGCGAGGGGCAAGTGAAGAATAATGATACGACTTTACAATGTAACCTTGAGCTTCTTGGAGAACACGATTATCTGCCACATCCAGACCTTTGAAGATTACCAATCTTCGTCTTTTCCAGATAGTCCAAAGCAACCATCCTGCTGCTAGATGAAAAGCCTGGCCTTGTAACTCTGTCCAGGTACTTGGGTAAATTGCCAAAAGCAGTTGTTGACTTGTTAGTGAAACCTGAAAAAGGGAAAACAACCAGTCCCACTGTCTAAGGTGTTCACACATGAAAAAGCAATGCTCAATGGTCTCAGATCCACGCTTGCATACTGGACACTGATTTGATATTCTAGGGTTAAACTTATGGACAAGCACATTAACCCGCAGACACCTATGAAGAATCTGCCACCAAAGAACTGCCACTTTAGGATGAAGTAGCTTGTCCCATGCCCAAGACCACACCTTCTGCCATTGAAGAGGAGGAAGTTGAAGAGACCACTTATTAGACGGAGGAAGAATATCAGTATCAAGCAACAACTGATACATAGAGTGCACAAGTTTGCACTCCTTAATTTCTTCATGACAAACCCATACCAAAATATCTTCTTGGTGTGCGCTAGGACTAGATGGTTAGTAAGAAAGATCTTGATTTTAGTGCAAAGGCCCTATTGACCTTATATTGCCAACATATGCCCAGCAACGCTGGGCACCGTTACTAGTATTATTATAATTATAATGTTATATCGTATTGAATGGATCAAGCCCTAATTTAAATGGCTGAGATCATCTGATTAAAAATGAAGGCTGAGATTTATCGCACGACTTTCCACTACCGTGATTAGTCATGATTTGATTTCTTAAGGAGAAAGGAAAAGGAAAGGGGAGGTA